>MINK01002496.1:0-14742 GCA_001735545.1 Phormia regina
TATATATATATATATATATATATATATATATATATATATATATATATATATTATATGTTAGTTATCGATAAAACGCCATAAACGCCATTTCAACCGACGCACTGATGGAAATGGCTTCTTACAAAGATCCAGAAAATATTAACTTTTTTGCTCTTCGAAGAATATTATTGAAATTACAAATGAAATAAACCCCTTCCCACCTATGGTGAAGAGTTTAAAATAAATCTAAAAATATATGGATGTAATTATTTATATTTATCATTATAAAACATTTTAAAATCTTAGAATAACTGAATATTTGAGAGCAAAGAAAATCGGAATTTCCTAAAATTAGAAGGAAGAATTTTCAAAAATTAATATATAATATGTTTAAGAAGATTTGATGTAATATTCTTAGGAATCATTAAAAAAATTGTAAAATATTTAACCTCTAAAAAATATTATGTGAATTAATATTAAATAAAACAGAAATTTTATTAAGTTTCATCTCAACTGTATAGAACAGATCACCGATTTTTATTTTGGATATATATTCTAATAATGTAGCATGTAAATTTATTTTAAGTTTTTCTTTTTCGTTAATTCATCATTAAGAACATCACAATTGAATTAAATTTAAACCCATCCGATATGCATGTTAAAATAAAAATATAAAAAGTTATTTCCATATAAAATTGTTTAGATATATAGATAGTTAGAGAGAGAGAGAGAGAGTGCGATATACAAATTTAATTCATTTATCATTCTTGTATGTATTTTCAAAATCACTGCACTTTAAACATTAATATGCCTGCTCGCTCTATTCAATTGTATTTGAAATTGGAATGAATATGAATTATTTGCTCATCATCATCATAATGACACAAATGCTGCAATAAAAAAACAATATGCTACTCGTACAACTTTTGAAAAAAAATCATCAGGCGAAGATAATATGCTTTCCGATCAACCTTATCGCTATCTGACAGTTGATGAAATGAAATCCTTAGGAGATGATTCTCTGCCCATTGATGTGACACGCGATGAACGTGTCGACTCAAATCGTATGGCTCAAAGTGCCGAATATGGTGCTGGATTACAGCAACAGCAATCAATTGTTGAAGATGCCATAAGTCCACACAAGGCTCAGACTTATAATGCAGCTGCTGGTAAATCAATGGTTGATGGTATTTACATGGCGAATGGTCTTAACGAAGATGAACATCAACATGTAGGGTAAGTTGATTAAATATTTATTGTACACACACACACACACACACACATAGATAAATTGATATTAATATAAATATTTTGTTGTTCTTCTACACTGTTTATCTTTTTTCGAAACATAAATAGACGCAAATTGCAATGGAAGAGGTAAGTTTTTCGTGTGGCAAATGTTAATGAATTCAAAGAATGACTTAATAATGATTTTTGTTTTTTTGCAGCTTCTTGGTATCTTTCTTGGTAGATGCTCGTGGTGGTGCCATGCGTGGTTGTCGGCATAGTGGCGTTCGTATGATTATACCTTCACGTTCAACATGTCAACCAACACGTGTCACTTGCCGCTATGTTAAACCCCAACGTACTATGCATCCCCCTCAGCTAATGGAGGGTGAAGCTTTAGCCAGTCGCGTTTTAGAACTAGGACCAGTTTCGACAAAATTTATAGGTCCTGTTATCATGGAGGTACCACATTTTGCCTCTTTACGGGGCAAAGAACGTGAAATAATAATTTTACGTTCCGATAATGGAGAAACTTGGCGAGAACATACTATTGATAATTCCGAAGAAATTATACATGATGTCTTACAACAATGCTTTGAGCCAGAAGGTAATTCAGAAGATCGACTTATTTTAGAAGATTCGTTAAATTTTTTTCTCGTTTTTTTTTTTTCTAGAAATCGCTCAATTAGAAGAGCAAGCTGGCAATCATGTTTGCCGTTTTGTTACTTATGATTTTCCACAATATTTTGCGGTCGTTACACGTATACGTCAAGAGGTACATGCAATTGGTCCCGAGGGTGGAATGGTATCCAGTACTGTTGTGCCTCAAGTTCAGGCTGTATTTCCACAAGGTGCTTTAACCAAGAAGATAAAAGTTGGCTTACAGGTAAATCTATTTAAACCACGCAAAGGTGTTGCGCCAGAAAAACTACGTAAAATAAGTGTTAATCATGTACCAAAAAAGAAGCGCTTCTCGCTTATTTGGTAAACATTTTTTTTTTTTTTTGAAAATTTAAACAAAAAAACAACAACTTAAGAAAACATGATATTTAAAAAGACAGACAAAAATATTCCTTTATTTTAGCTGAGGTGAATAATAAAATGATACAAAAGATTTTTAAGTAAAATGAATCACTGTCTGATCTTAATTAATATGAATGTTAATTATTGCTTAATCTTCCATTTAAAAATACATACAATATACATACACGTACATATATTTAAAAGAAATCAAAATTAAGTAACACTTATGATCTTGCAAAATCAAGAAAATAATCAAAAACATATATAGAGATGATCCTTTTAACTGGCTTTATTTATGTTATATAGTACTTATTTACCTGAACATTTAAATATATTTCTTTTTATTTTAATAATAAGTTGATTTCTGAATTTTAAACAAAATATTAAAAATTTCTAAAGCTCACAGAGCTGCGTCATTGCATGTTGTAATCTGCTTTAATATACATTTATCCTTTTATGTAGGACTTTATTTGCGTCAATATTTCAAATTGAAATATTTCGATTTACGTTCCTATATACATATATCTGAATGTTAAAGTAACTCCACTAACTATATGTGAAAATTAAATTAAGTATAAATATATAGAAAATATTGATTCGATTTTCTGTGATCATGATTAAGGACAAAGATCGGGACCTTAGTGTAATTGCTATTTATGTTAATTTTATAGTACAGTTGTGCTGGCTGAGTTCTTTCATTTAATCTTTGCTGAGAAGTCAAAGAGTACAAAATGCACTAGAAAAATTATGGAAAATAATTTTTCCGTAATCAATTTCAATGAAGATTGCATTTTTGCACTCTCACAAACACAACTATATTTTTAGTCATTGACAATCCAAAAATCAAAGGCAGAAACAGAAACATTAACAGAAACATTAACATTAAAAAAATGTTATGTTTGTTAAACTTCATAGTGTGAGTGTGTGTGTGTGTGATATTAGGAAAACACTCGGCTCCTGAGTGCTATGGCTAATGGTATATTTCAATTTGGGATTCATAGGTATTCTTAGACTCTTTTATTTCATCGTTGTAAAGACTACAAAGAGTACAGAATACACTGAAATGTTTTTTTTTTGATAATCAATTTTTCTAATATTAATACTGTATGATAAAATATGGAGAAATTATAATTAGGTATAAAGAAAGCGATAGTAAAAATAAGTTTTATATAATAAAACATTATATATAGCGGACGTATTTTATTTACTAAACCCAAATTTTCCTTTAGTCCATTTTTTCACTCTCACTTACACAACTACATTTTTAGACTTAGTTATATTTTGTTTTAATTCATTATGTATATGTGCGGAGCTTCGATTCTCTTTAACTGTAGTTGATTTTTTGTTTGTTTTAAACTTGAAGAGTTCCTTATAAAATTTAAAATTTATAATTCTTTTAGGTACATTCTATCATATTTAAAGATTTAAAACTTTAAAAAAGTACCTGAATGTATAAAACTAATTGCTCAATATTTCATAAGACATTTGAAATAAATTTATTTTTAAATTGTTAATTATAATTGTTATTAAATGCATAGACAAAAGCCAGTTAAATAAAATATCTCTAATAAATTCCTTGTCATTATAAATTAAACAACAATCGATTTGTGTAAAATTCATGCATGTTTTTGTTGTTGTTAATAATGAATTAAAAACAAAGAAATGATCAGGAGCTTTTTATATTCTATACAAATAAATTATCATAAGTGTCACTAAAAAATAACATGGTTGCAGAAAATTAACATTATTTGAAGAAAAAACACTTAAAAATATATTGATGCCATAACAATAATTTCAATTTAATGTTTAATAAGAGTAACAAAAAAATACTCGTATACGTGTTAAGCACAAAATATGCAAAAGTGCACATATAATTTAATTAAGTTCATTAATACACCAACACATTAACAAAAATACACAAACAAATTTAATATCAAAGATATGAAATAAAATTAAAGAAAAGTAAAAAATAAAATAAATAATAATTATTTTAAAAATATTAAATAAAGAAAATAAATAAATAATGGAAAATAAAGCAACATAAATGATCAAGGATCATTAAAAATAAAATTTTTGAATACTAACAACTTACATCAATACATTTAAAATTTTCTTTAAAGAAGACAATTTAATTCTATAAAATTAAAAAAAAAATAGTAGATTCTTGATTAAAATATTAAACGTTAAAAAAAAAAAAACATATCGCAACAAATTTCTCTTCTTCTTTTTAAAATTTTCATTATAATTCGTTGTGACTTATACATTATTTAATATTTCGTATTACTGATAAGATATAAAATCACTAGAAAATAATTCAATTTATTTCCCAATTTATTTAATATCATTGAATAATTTTTTTAGTTGAAGATATATTTTCGAAGCATCAACTTAATTAATAGTCTAAGGGCAACTTGTAAAATATTAAATTGCTATTTTATTAAGAGAGAGTGAAAATTAATAATTTGTTTTATAACAATTTAGTTTCCAGAATATGGTCATTAACAATACCAAATGTACGTAGGTCAGGAATTCCATATCATAGATATTATGAGAAATGTAGCAGAAAATTTTATAATTTTTACAACTAGTTCCAGAACTCATGAAAATGATCTATACTTTTTTTTTTTACTTTGGTATTACGATCAAAATGATTTTTGTTTGAAACTGTTACTTCCAGAACTCGTTCTGTGGAAGTGTTAGTTAGCACTTAATCCCAGCAAAAACTTAACTTTTAACTTTAAAAGCAACAGCTTCCAGTATGCATTACATTGTAACCTTTTTCGCCACTATTAGCATTACCTAATAACTGGATTTAAGTAAATATGAAAGTAATTTGGTTTTCACGTGACTCAGTTTTCTAGAGCGCTTAACAAAAAAGTATTACATACATTTATTGAGGGTTCAACTCCCAATTTAGGCAAACGTTATTTTATTTCCCTTTATGAAAACCACTTTTTGTCACAATTAAAATATATGTCGACTATGGTGTAACGAGTAATATGTCAGAATAACAACCATAAAGAGTATTGTGATACGTGGGTTCCAATCCTAAACGAGCCAAAGGTTTTTTTCATTTGTGCGTAAAAAAGTCAGCATCTAAAACAACTGTTTTTTTGGTACCCGAATAAAATCTGATGAAATTTAGCACACACGACAAAAATAAAACTTCCGCCTTAAAGTACTTTTGTATTATTAAATATACTTTTTTTTCAAACTACGAAAATTTTAGTCAAGGTACAGAAAAATACGGATTACATGTATATTAAGAATTGTGAGGTAGATTTATAAAAGTGAAAATATGAAAGCATACTTTAAGGCAAAAATGGTAATTATCAGTTAGATGGCGAAGGGTACAAAAGATTCCGCATAACTGCTTATAGGCCGTAATCTCGTTTTTTTATTCTAATGGGCTATTTCCTAAAGCCGGCAACGTCGATTATGCGGAAAAGAAAATTTGTAATTATTTTCTTTTTTTCAATCCATACAAGTTTATGTTTCAATCGATTAATCGTGATTACTGTGATGATCTATTTATAGTTAGTTCTTTTAATATTTTAGTTAATAATATGAATTTATTTTTATTCTTTTAAAAAAGTACTAGTACTAGCATTTATGTTGCGCAATACGATCAGTTTAAAAGTCATATTTTACTTAAATTTTAATTTTTACACGTTTAATGTTAATTAAGTTTCTACTGTGCACAAGAAATAACATTAATAATTATCCCTATTTTCGCCCATTTATAGTATACTTACGATTTAAATAATAAACTTAAAATTATATACATACTTATTTATTAATTAATTAAATTAACCATTATAATTAAAAATATTATTACTTGATTAATTTATAATTAAAATAAAAAAAATATATTATCAATATTATAACAATACTATTAAAAATACTTATTTATTCGTCACTAATAATCTTTATTATAAAAATAACTTATATATTAAATATAACAACAAAAACAAAACATATTAAATTACCCAATAAATTTAGTTAAAACAAAAACTTTATGCGTTCTAAAAAAAAAAAAAACAATGTTTTAATTCTCTACTTGTTCTAATTTAATGTTAATTGTTATTGTTATTATTATTATTATTATTGTTAATTGGAAGAAAAAACAAAAAAAAACAAATTGATAATTTAAATCAATTATACATATTATTAATAACAATAACAGTTAATATTTGAAATATATTAGAAATGGTTTCCTTTTTTTTTTGTTTGTTTGTTTGTCAGTTAGACGTTTAGCAATTGGGTCTTGTGGAAACATAAATGTGACTGTTTCTCTTTAATTTTAAAAGCTTAATACAAAGAAAACTTAAAATGATTTTTCAACGGCCCTTTTTTTATAAATCATTTATTCATTTGTTTTATATACTATTTCATTAAATACATCATTTCATTTATCTATTCATTCAATTCATTCATATTCATATATTCATATAATACATAAAATATACATATGTGTACATGAAATTCATAATTATGTTGTATAAACGGTTTTCAGTTGATTTTTGTTTTGTTTTCTTTTTTTATTTGTTTCTTTTGCTTTTCATTTCATCATTTTGTTTTATTGTTTGCTTTACCATGGATCTTTTGTTATTACTGTGTGTATGAGTGTTTTTGGTTAATTATTTTTTTGTTAATTAAATTAAATTAAATTAAATGATTTTATTTTTGAAGTAGTTAAAGTTTTTTTAATAACTAAATTTATTGGGACATAAATGGGCTGGAACATTTTATATGAAAAAGATCGATCCACTTAATTATAAATGTAATTTGTGTTAATATTAATGATCAATAACAAATAAATTAATAAATTTATTTTGAAATAAAAGAAATAAAAAATTATAATTAAATGAAAAATGTTCACCATTTAATCCCTTTGTAACCAACCAACCAAACAACCAACCCAACCCACTAATCAAATTTTCCTTTATGAATTAATAAAAAAAAAAAAAATAGGGTCAGAATACAATGGAAAAATATCTCCAGCACTTTTAGTATTCTGTACTATACGCTATTAAATCCTTTTCAAACAAATTTTTATTAAAAATAAAAATAATTATTTATCAATGAATTATAATTAACTAAAAACCAATTGTAATTGTAAGATAGTTTATAGATTAAAAATTGTTTTGTAAAAAGAAAAAAAAAATACCTACGAGAAAATATTTTTTTTTTTTTTTTAGAGCAAAACTTTTTCTTTTGTAGGTATTTAATTTGTAATTATTATTTCTGTTTTTATTATTTTATATTTATTTTTTTATTATAATTTATTTGAAAAAATTAAAAAAAAAGTAAAGAAAAACTAAAACTTAATGTATGTATATATATAATGAATAGTTGTTATTATAATTTAAGTGGCCATTTTGAAAATAATGAAAGAAAAATCATTTTGTTTACTGTATTTAAGCTATAAATCATATTATTTGTTTCCATTTCCGTTTCCGTTTAGGCGCAACCGGTTGATCCAGATCTAACTGCTAAACTTTTAGGACGTGGTGTTGCAGTATCGCCTATAGTTACTGTTGAACCACGTCGTCGTAAATTCCACAAGGCTATTACATTAAGTATGCCCGCCCCTAAGGCTCACAGTCAGGGCATGATAAATCAATACTCTGGCAATACCCCCACTCTGCGTTTACTATGTTCCATTACCGGTAAGTACTATTAGTTGCCTACTTTTGTTGCTGTTGTTGTTAATTGTTGTTTTATTTATACTTTTAATTTATTTTTTATTTGTACTTTTTTGTTTTAATTATTAAGTTTTCGAATTTTCATTAAGTTTTGTATTTTATTTTAATTTTCTTTTCATATGATTTTCTATTGAAACAATAATAATAAATAGTTTTCTTAATAAATGAATTGATCCATTCTTCGTTATGATCTGCTAAAAATTGTAGTTGAAGTAAATAAAATAAAAAAAAAAATATTATGATATTTAGCTGAAGTTAGGATTTAAATTTCATTTACTTAATACAAATTAATTTCCGTTTATTATGATTATGTAATTGCCTTAATTATTTTTTATTGATTAATTCATTTAGTTTATTTTTACTTTTTTTATTTGGATTTTCATTTAAAATATTTTAAGTGGGTGTTGTTTTTTATCACTTAAGTTGGATTTTTTTTTGTAAATTGAGTTTTTTTTTTCTATCTAAATATACTACATTATACTATTTATACTTGGTCTACTACTACTTACTATACTACTACTACTACTTACTAATACTACTATTTACAAAAAAATAAAAAAAGTTCGTTTAAAATACATAAAACAAATATAATTATTAGAGATCAATAAGTCGGTATTTGTGATTGTTAGTACATATTTGATTTTTTTTTTAATAAAATAGTTCAAAATGTCTCTACTTAAAATTAAAATTAAAAAAAAAAAACTTTTTTTTTTTACTTTTCATTAATTATATGTAAATTTAGCTACAAAAATTAATATTCAATTATTAAATATTACATGTTTACATATGAAATATATTCTATTTATATTTTTATGTTCGTTGACTAAATATTTACTACTTTTAGAATAGTTAAATGCAAGAAACTTACAAATCTCATTTATTAAATATTAATAGATAAACTAATCATTCATAATCACAACAATATCATCCAATCATTTATTCATCCTTTCATTGAACAAATCATTCATTCATTCATTCATTCATTCTGTGCAGACATTATACATAAATACCTATATACATATATACTTTCATATATAATTCACATCGCATAGGTGTTCTACGCTGTGTGTCTGGAAGTTTTGTTAATTTTTATCTAATACAAGGTTTTAGTTCATGCTCCCATCTTTGTAATCTTGCAACGTGAAATTAAATTATTATATGTTGAGTAACACTGGTCGTCAAAGAAAATTATAATATAGACGAATAGTAAGACTTGATGGTTAATGATTTTAGTTTTTCTGTCAGGTCTGGAGTGAGTCTAATATTTCGCCCATAATAAGGCCTTTTATTATTTTTTTAGCATAACTCATGAACGGTGATAAAATTCATATTTTTATTTACTCAACATATTTTGATTTTTTCTAATAGATGTCCTTTGAAATGAAAACATCAAACAGTATTCAGAGTACAATCCTAAACCTCGAGTGAAATAAGCCATAAATCAAGGTACACTAAACAGGTCGAGACAACAAATACCACAACCCAACTTTTGACTGTCTTTTGTGTAGTTGAAGTGTCAAAAACAGCTGATCGAAATACATTGCAAAACCATATCATACCCTATAGTATAATTAGAAAGTATACTCGTAAGAACAGCTTTTTTACAATTTTTTCATCGACGCACCTCGCTTTACTGTCAAATTGTTTTTGTATTCCTATGTAAATTTTTTTCGTGAGTATTTTACTATTCCTCTCATTTATTCTCTCATTTTCTGTTCATATCATTTTGACATTATAATTATGCTATGATCATAACATACCATACCATAATTATAAAGTACTCGCACATCTGCAAAAACAACAATCACTTGTATTTTGTTTATGTAAAACTACTGCACATAATGTCAAAATGCTATAAACAGAAAATGAGGGAAAGAAGTAGAGGAAAACTAGTAATAAGTTCTCATTGGTTTTATATTCAAGGTTATATATACCAACATTCAAAAAATTTTTATTTTATGACCTAAACATTTTTATTTTGGCACTAAGGTAGTCTCAGATAAATCGAAAAAATTAAATTTAGTTCGAAAATGAATTTTTGTCATAGATGTATATATAATAATCGGGGAATAATGTATGCGGCATAAAATTTCAACAACATTTTCGGAGCTTGTTAAGAATTAAGAATGTCTTATCTTAAAGAGCTTTTGTCATCATTTTTTGGATAAGCACCTATCTTCTCATAATATTGTATAAATTTTATGGAAATCAGACTTCTAACTCTTTCCAAATATTGAGAAATAGAGAACTGCTCTGGAAAATTGTAATTTTGTATATTATTTTTACGCTATACAAACCAATTAATATTTTAATTCAGATGGTAATGAGGATTAGGTAAAATATATATCTATTTTTAATTTTAAAATGCAAAAACACAAAATAAGAGAATGAGGGAGAGGAAAAGTAAAAAAACTCGAAAAAATGTTTGCAGAATTATATAAAAACAATTTGACAGTTCGTGGAAAATTCCAAAAAAATGTTCTATTGTGGATGTGAAAAAGCCGTAACAACAGCCAATTTAATTAAAATTAAATTTTCCGTGACTTATTAAATTTTAATGTGGCATAGTTTCGATTCTATAAAAAATATTGATTTCAAATTTTTCCGAATTTTTAAATTAAGACAAAAAGTTTGTAAATTTTTTTTTTGACGAAATTTTCGGTGGACCTTGTCATATAAAATGAAAAGTTGAAAAAAACTTTAAGATTTTTGTAATAGTAATTTCACAATTCCCCAAAAAATTGCGAAATCGCAAAAATGGTTTATCCACATTTTTTTGAGATTGATTTGAAACTTTTAACAACATATTGGGATTTGAGAAAATATATTCTAAAGTCAAAACTTTCATATAAAATGGGTTGAATTCGGGAGGGTATGTACCATGACCAATTGAGTTATGGGGCTTGTTTTTTATCTTAAAGTCATCTCTGTGAAGGTAGCTTTCAGAATAGTGCAAAATTTGTTGCTAAAGAAAATTTTATTTAAGATAAAAAAGAGTGTAGATACTTATTAGGCTTAAAAATTCAAACGCAAATAACTCGACAACGCATGCTTTTTATAGGTCCTATAAAAATATATGAAATCGAACGAGGAACAAAAATTTGGCAAGCGATTAAAAATTGTTTATGTCAGTGGTACCTAACTTTGAGCCCCCTTAGATCCGCCCCATAGGGATTTGTTGTGCCTCTGTTCCAAACTTAACATTGTACACTCCTCTGCTATGCCTTTACCAAATCCAACCAGTCGATCAAAAGTTACAGATTTATTTCCAAAAAATTTTGAATCTGCCCTACTGTGTATTAGAGTCAAAACTCATCAAAAACTTACTTCCTTAACTTTGAAATGAAGGAAATCTATATATGATCGTTATGACGATTTATTTCACCACATTACTCTTGTCGGTATTAAAAATATTCGATATTAAATCTTGTGATATTTTTGCAACAAAAATTACACTCGTGACTTTGAAATGAAAATCGACATCATTGTGCAATCTCATATTTATTAATATTGAAAAATTTAAGATTATAATAAACTCAGGCGCGGATCCACGCGGAGGGAAAAAGGGAAATTTCCCTCCACAAAATGGAAACTCTTAGAGAAGAATTTCTACTAAATAATAAAAATTCCCCCAAATGCTTGAGCTGGATCCGCGCCTGATTAATTTTGTATGTGTGACATAGATGGACTTAACTGTATGTATATTAGGATATTGCAAAGGAAAGATGATTCTAACTAATTTTATTACTAAGAATGATTAAAAATCTACTATATATCGTTCAAAAAGTTTATAGTTTAATGGTCTAAGAGAACCTATATCCTAATGTGCATACATACATATGCAATATATTTTAAAATTTTATAAAATATATTGGAAATTTTACATAATTACATACATAAATTACACCTACATATACAATTATACATAACATTTACATCGCTACATAAATACATACATATGTATTATATTCTTTTGTATAGGTAAAAGAACAATTATAAAACACTTACATATGTACAAAAACACACATACACACAGATACACTTCAAATATACATACATAATGGAAAACAATATAATATTTTCAAATCTGTATAAAATTCATTATTTTATTTTGGTTTATTTTTATTATTATTATTATTATTATTATTATTATTATTATTATTATTATTATTATTATTATTTCAATTACTTTTGGTTATTATTCTTATTATTTTTTTTATTTAATTCTTATAATTTTTTTTTTTTGTATTTATTTTGTAATTTGTTTTTGTTATATTTAATTTTATTTAAGAATAAATAACAATTAAAAAATAAAAGAATAAAAAAATGAACTGAATATTAAAATTCATTTACGATTTATTTTTCGTACTAATGCGTTTCAATGCATTAATTAATGTGCACGCATTCCATTCCGTTTAAATTCCATCATTATGAAGGTGTGTTTCGGAAAAGATCTCTAAAAGGTAATTAGATAAAAAAAACTAAACAACAATAAAAATTATAAAAAAAAAATGAAAAAAAGAAATCACATACAATTTTTTTTTTGTTACTTTTGTTTTTCTTTGGAAAATTTATTTTCAAATTATTTTTCAATTATAATATTGTATCAATCCAACAGCAATTTCATACGTTTCGTTCCGTTATTGTTTTTATTAATAAATATTAATTTTTGAAAAAATAATAATAAAATAAATCTAGAATATGATAATTTAAAATTTAAGAGCAATAAACAAATATGTATTTCTGCATAAATATATCAATTGAATTTAAACTGTTGCAAACATATTTTTCAAATTAATTAAAAAAAATAAATAAATAAATAATAATAAATATAAATACTTACTACTCCTACAATAAATACTACTACTATTTACTACTTACTACTTATATTCTACTTATACTAAGCTTCGAAGCAAATTAATTTAATTATCTTTTTATATATTTTATTTTAATTATTTTATATTATGTTTTAGTTATTTTAATTTTATTATTTATTTTAACATTCTGTTTTTTTTATTATTTTATTATTTTTGGCAGAATTTTAACAAAAGATAATTGGAATCAATTTAACAAATTTAAAAAAAAAAATATAAAATCCAGAGTCGTTTATAAAAAAGATTTTTTTTTCTTAAATCATATTTAAACGTATAATTTTGATACTCCCAAATATATTAATTTTTGGAACTGAGTTGAGAAAAATCGACCACGTGTGTTTAAATTCAACACTGCATATTCAATATTAAGAAGAATCGATACCTAAAAGGAATCAAGTTGACACCATTTTGATATCAAATTATTAAATGGCAATTTAACAAATAAAATATTTGTCAACAAATGGTATTAGAAATCTGTGACCACAACCTCAGTATATATAATTTGAATAGTTTTGATCACCTATTTTGTGTATAATTGTTAATAGTGTACCATGTGGTTAACAGACAATATCTTTCGAAATAACTGTGGGCATAGTAAATGCGAATATAATTATTAGGTTTGTTTTTGTTATATTTAAAAAAAAATCTTGCAACATTAATAATAATATATAAGTTTTAAGATCTCAAAATTAAAAAGAAGGTGATGATCTTCTAGACTTACTAATGCAAATCTTCCCTTAAACATTATGCATGATGATGATATAAATATTTTATCTCGAAATAAGTTTTTCTTAGAGTTAATTCTAGTTACTAAAAAATCCTTTGATTTCGCTGTATTTTGGTTTTGTAATTTTTATTAAAGATTACAAAATAAATATCTTGTAAATACAATCTTAAGATATTGTTTTAAATCTTGATCTCATAAAGGTCCCAAAAAACTTATAAAATTTTCGGTTCAACTATTTCCTTATTGCAGTATTTCACCCAGAAGTTTGACATATTGATTACGTTCGGTTTGCTTCCACATAAATGAGTATTTTCTTATGGAAGTTGCTAATGGTTCTAGATGTTTTATTTATTTTTTTTTTCTTATTATTTTTATCTCAATTTTAAAAATATATTTTAATTTGTTACTTAAATGAGATATGAATTGAGTTTCATATTAATAATAAAATTGATTCCAATTTTCACAGTTTAAAAATAAGAAAAATAAAATTTCAATAATATTATTTTAACAAATTTATTGTAAAATATATTATAAATAATAATTAATTAAAAATTAGAGCACGAGCAACTTTTGTTTTGTTTATTTTTATTTAATAAAATTCGCAATTTTAAAAGTTACTCTTTGGGCCTAAAATCACCTTCAATTCGCCCCCTTTTTTCTATATAAATTTCACTTGAATTAATTTTCTTTTACTTTTAATTTTTTATTACAATTCTAGATTGTATTTGAAATTTGATTTAATTTTTATTATGTTTCAATGTAAATTTTATTTTATTTAATTTTATAAAACTTTAAAGCAACAGTTTTTAAATTATTTATATTTATATTTTACATTTATTCTAATCCAAATGACATTTTAAAAATTGTCTGATTTTTTTTTTTTTTTTGCCAAAGAATATAAAAATAATAAAATATATTGCAATACTAAGAAAATAATAACTGGAAGAATTAATATGTTTGCTTCAAATTAATATTCAAATTATATTATATTTTCTTATTATAATTTTATAATTTGTTTGTTTATTAAATATCACTTTATTGTTTCTGAAATATCATTATGAAATATATACTTATATATATTTTTTTAACAATTATAATAATCATATAACTTAAAAAGAAATTAGTGGCCCCAAAGAGAACTTTTCTGAAACTAAAACATCTTTTTAAAAAAACAAAAAAAAAAAAAAAAAAAAATTCTTATTAA
>MINK01002499.1:0-12307 GCA_001735545.1 Phormia regina
AAGTAAGTAAGTAAGTAAGTAAGTAAGTAAGTAAGTAAGTAAGTAAGTAAGTAAGTACGCTACACACTTCATCAGCATTCGTGGATTGTCAATCATTTAGATTTGATTAAAACTTAAACCTTTCATTAATAATATATAATAATTAAATTATCTTAAACTGCCTTAGCAAATGTAAGCAGTCAAGTTAGAGTAATATATTATGAAACAACTTATTATTTTTTTATTTGCTATTCATTTTGTATGTGTCCTTTGCAATCCTTTTTTTTTTTTGTAAGGTAAATCATAAAAAACAAAAAAAATCCTAGAAGTTTGCTGAAACATGTTTTAGAAAATACGTGCCATTTTTAATAAATTTTATACATTACAGCATAATTAAAAACCCCGTTGTTTTGTATAATGACATAAAAAATCTTTTACTGACATCTTAAGGAAAGAAAAAAATAAAAAATACAATAAAAAAGAAAACTATAGAACAACAAACAGCTTAAGACTTTATATTAACTGAAATATAATTTAAAAAATAAAAAAGTGAAAACAAAAATTAAATATACACTTTGGCCATTTTCAGTGTGGTAGGACCAATGCCAACAATAGAAGATCAGCAAATTGTTAGTAGATACCAGATTATATTTCATAAAAAATTTTTAATAATTTTTTATTACAAACGTAAAGTTATTTATTTGACTTACTGTTAATTGAAAAAACTCCATTCTATTTATTTTTATACTTTTATTCAAGACAATGCAATTTACTTCCTGTTGCACAAACACAGGATTTAATACAACTCACAAGAAATAGTGGCATGTTGCAGCCGTTGCAATAGTGGCAGCATAGCCAGCAAAAATACGATACGAATATAACAAAGAAAGTTTGTGTCGGCAACGATGATGATGATGTAGATTTTCTTTGCTAATGAAATTAATTACAACGGAAATACAAAAACGTTACAACAACATTTACAAAAAAAGGAAGTATCCTTAAATAATAATGACTTATTTCAAAGAAATGGGAATGGAAAAATGATTACCAACAATAAACCTGCCTTTATGTGTATGTGTAATGTACAGATATGAACGTAGAGATGTTAAGGAAGAAGGATTAAAATATAGTAGAATAGAAATTATATTCCTTGAAAAATAATTTCATTTTTTTAACATTGTCTCTAATTGTAATTTGTATTTAGTTATTTTCGGAACATAAAACAGTTTGCTATGTATGATTTAGACAACCTTGAGTTGGATTTAACTGCTGCAACAGAAAGTGGCAAGAAAGAGAGAGAGAGAGAGAGAATGAGCTAGAAATAAGGATGATTTATGAACCCAAAATGTATTTTTTTAATGGTAAATTATAATTTTTTCTGGTTTCTTTTCTATCAACATAAATTACAAAAGTAAATTAAAAATTATTTGGATTTTATTTTTCAGTAACAAACAAAAAATAAAAAAAAAGTTGCCTTTATTTGATGCCCTACGAAAGGGTAATAAAAATTTTTGAATGGTATTGTTGGAACTCATATTCATAATTTATAATATATGACAGTTAATTTCTATACGTAAATATTTTACTTATTTTCGTAAAGCAGTAAAAGGAGTTTAAAATGCTGCTTAATTTATTTAATTTAATTTAAAACAAACAAAACAAAGATTTTTTGGAGTTAAATGGTTCGAAATTATTTTTGACAGAAAAGTAATGTCTGTCCTTCTGTTTATTAAATGGCTCGAAAATGGAGCAAACTCGAGAAAAGATTGATATTTTTTGTTTAATGAACCCTTTTTTATTTTTTTATACTATTTTTTAGAAAATTCTGATATCTGCCCTTTTGTCAGTCCGTTTGTAATTTTTTACAAACTTTTTAATTCAAAATCGCTTATTTTTTGATTCAGTAAAATATAAACATTAAATTTTTTTTATTCGATATATAACTTTATTCTTCTTAAACTAATTTAATAAAATATATCGAAAAAACTAAACTAAAGTGAAAATTTAAGTTTCCAAAAGTATTCATTTAAGCTGTTTTTCTAAGATCGGGCTATATATATGCACAATACTTTTTATTATTGTAGTCAATATGTGGTATTCTTCAGAATAATAATTCTGCAACATTTTAATTGTATTTAATTGTATTGGTCGCCATTCTTGATGAAAAGAATAATCCTACTAAGTCATGAATGCCCTTATTATACTATTTCAATTTGGTATCTGTACTGTTTGCACCTCCTTATAATTCTCATTTAGTTTATATCATTTTTCATACATATACTCTAAGATTTGATGTTCTGATAGCGGTTCAAACTGGTTGAAACCGACCGTTATGAATTGCTAGCCACTGAGTCGTATCGGTCATCTTTTTTGTTTGGAGCTCCGACCTAATTAGACAATCAAATAATACATTTTACTAGAGACTCTAGTCTAGTTTTCAAAACAGAGGTTTTGGCCTCAGAAATAACAAATACAGTACAATTATACTTTTTTCAGTATAATTCGCTCTTCAATGTACTCCAAAGCTTTATAAAGTACAATTACAAAGGGTTCTTCCTAATAAAATTTTAATTGATTTGAAATAAAAGTTTTTAAGACAATTTTCGGATTCATTTAGAAATAATTTAAAAAAAGTATAAACAATTTAGTTTAAGCTAGAAATTTTTAGGCTTGAATATAGAGACTTTGGCCTACTGTTTAATACAGAGCCTCCAGCTCTCTGTGTAATACAGAAGCGTTCAGTCTAATGTTTTATACGGAGACTTCGATCTAGTGCTCAATACAGAGGCTTCAACATACTGTTTAACCCTTTCGGCTTTAATGCGGGAATTTCCGTCATTCACTAATCTTTAAAAAAACTAATGATTGGAATTCCCGCTGATATTAGCAAAAATTTTTTTAACTATTACAACTTATTTCTGTTTTTTCTTTGGAAGTAGTGAGAGTTGCTATAGTGCTAAAATACTTCCTGTTTATTTAATCCACAGTTAAAAAAAATTATTTAACGATATAAAAGCGGGAATTACCGCTCTTAATTTTCATATGAAAAACATATGTGATTCTCTCGGTAGCTATAGCTAAATTCATGTGCGGCCGAAAGGGTTAATACATAGACTTCAGTCTACTGTTCAACACACAGACTTTAGACTACCGTTCAATAGAGATTCGGTTTTACTGTTCTATACAGAGAACTCGGTCAACTGTTCAATACACAGATTTGGGCCTACTGTTCAATACAGCTGCTTTCGCTTTGTACAATTCTAATAGAATAAGTTAGATTTAAGCTCCGTATCATCCAAAGCCGTATTAATCTGAAATATCAAACGAATCTCAATCAAACTGCTAAATCTGAACTAATATCTGTAGCCGACTGAATCATAAAGTACTACCGCAGTTTTTTATAATTTCTTATTTAATCTGTTGTATATTGTGTTATTACATAAAGTTTTGTGAATCCGAATTCTCAGTCATTTCGGATATACGGTATTCACAAGTATTAAACATCTTGATGATTTTATTATCTTATTATTTTATTGACAACAAATTTATTTTTAAGAATAAGGAATAAAAATTTGAATTCTTGGCATTTTTGAATTTTAATGATTATCAGAAAAAATGAAATGTTGCAGTTTTTTATAAAATTTATTTATTTTTTTTTTCACAAAATGTTATCGAGATATTAACCATAACTGTTAGGCGTATTAAAAAGTAATGTAAGAAAGAGTTAAAAATAATTTTAATTTGAATTTGTTAATATCTTTTTCAATAAAATGAGACATGTAGTTTTTGAGATATGCTTCAATATATAGTGCAACCTCTTTAATCCGAATTGACTGAGAATCCCGTTGTCGCAGGATTAGTGTTTTCCTGTGTTATTCAAAATCAAAATTTGTCTAAAATTTTAGAACAATTTCATACAAATCTGAGAATAATAGGATTCTAAGCAAAAATGTGATTTTTCTCCAATTATGAAGAAGATTTCAAATAACCTAGTAATAAAAAAACAAATGAGACTATTCCGTCTTTGTTGGTTTGGGCCGATATCTTTAGAGTTGAATGATATAATTAGTGTATTTTTATAATAAAAATAAATAATTTATTTACTTTTAATTAAAAGGTTTTCTCGCTGTTACAAAAATTTACTTGATTTTTTTTCAAACAATTATAAAATAGAAAAATCCTTTACAATTAATTATCCTTCGCTTAAAAATACAAAAAAATACTATTAGCAAATTAAAACAAAAAATTACATTATTGAAGACATTTCTTTAAAAGTCATTAGCTATAACAATTATTTTCCCAGCTGTTTATACATTTTTTTTAATAACCCGCAAATTTATTTATATACGTAGGGTATTTAGAAAATAGCCAATTTCCCAAGTCATAATTTCCTTATGCTGCATACACTTACAAAAAATAGCGAAAAGTGCTAAAATAAATAAAGGAAATTATAAAAAAAAAACAAACATTATAGAAAAAAGTCTGGAAAAAGCTAACAAAAGTCTGTGTATATTTTTTTAGGAACCTAAAAATTTATAATGTCTGCCATTGTTTTAAACAAGGAATTTTTTTCTTTTTGCCATTTTATTCATCTTTTGATTTCTGTTGTAGCTGTTAATGGTAAAAGTCGTTATTGTTTATTTCGCGGCAATGCCAACAAAGCAAAAGCAAGAGATTAAAAGTTCAAGTTCATTTAATTTGTTCAAAAGTCCTTAAAAAAATAAATTCACATAAAACAAATGTTGAAAAGAAACAAACATTAAAACCAACAATGCGATAGAAAATAAAAAACTGAAAAAATAGTAGGCTGAGTAGCTAACATGTGGCTTTAAATATTGTTTTTATATTTGCCCAAAGCATCAAAATAAGCAGCTGATGCTATTTTATGGCTAACATTTCTAGTTGTTACTCTCTGGTCCTGTTTTTATTCAACCTTTTTAATAATTCCACCATAACAATGTCAAAAAAAAAAAAAAAAAAAAAAAAGAGGCAGCAGGAGAAAACCACCAGCAACAGCAGGAGTGTGTTTGAGGTGTTTTATAATTGGTATGTTGGCAATTTTTGAATGCGCGTTTTTATGTACATGACGTTGATTTATGTTTATTTTGCATGCATTCATAGTTAGTAAAATGAAGCTACAAAAAAAGCAATAAGAAAACATCACATTTTATATTGAGCATACGGAAACGGAAATACCTTTATACTTGTATAAACAAATATACTAATATACATACAGACGTTGTGTTGTGTTAAATGTTTGCAAAATATCTATAATTTCTAAGGGCAAAAAGAAAAGAAAATAACAGAGATTTTAAACCAGCAGTATACAAAATTTTGCTGGCTTTTTGTTCTATCCACCCCACTTCCATCTCTACACTCAACAGCAGCATCAGCAGCATTTATGTTACCTTTCTACATGTTTAAAGCTTAATCATAGAATGAAATAAAATATACATATGTATAGGGGCAGTTGTAGTCTTGTTATTTTTGTATTCACTTCTTTATCCAATTTTTCTATTGAATCCTAAAGAGTGCTACTCTTATCCTTGCTACACAAATGCTATACAAACGATTTTATATTTTCAAAAGGATCCCTACGATTTTTTTCTATTTCATTTTTGAAGGAAAAACAAATAGAAAAGAAAGATACAACAATACGAGTGAATAGTAGTTAGAATAAGTAGCTAAAGCAAAGGAATAGTTAAAACGTTTGTAAAGTAAACTCACCTGATAAAGCATAGCCGGACATGAGCATCCATAGGCAATACGATGTAGTATGGTTACAGCTGCTTTAAGGGATTTTGTTGGTATTTGTTCCCAATCAGAAAGTACCACAACACAGGCACGAACTATTTTTGGATTTAGTAATCTGTAAATAGAAATGAAATCCATAAATTTATGACAATACACTCGGAAAAATAAATGAGTATATGTATAAACAGAAATAAATAAATTAAGAATGTTAAAAATTCTTAAAAGAAAGGTTTTTGGATACAACACACACATATTGCCATCTCTGAAAAATATTTTACTGTCAAGGTTCAGTTTTTATGGTTCGCTAATTTGTTATTCTTGTGAAAAGGTCTTGCGGAGAGGTCTTGAATCTGAGGGCTATATTTATATTTGATAATCTAAAAATAATTTGATGACCACTTGACTTATTTTTTATAAAATGGAATTTTATAGCTATAAATAAAGTGCTTATTTCCGTGCAATTACGAGGAAGTATCTTATTATTTTATAAAATATGTTCCCAAGAAATACACAAGAATTTAGTGAAAGGCGAAAAGCAAGTTTATCTTCTAGCACTATACTAATTACACGAATTGCATAACAAATTGTCGTTTTATTGCCCTAAACGAAACATTTTTTCTATACAAATACTCCTAATTTTTCTTTGAGTGTATACATTAAAACATTACCATACACAACCATACAACACAACAAAAATTTCTGCCAAAGAAACGTTCATATTTTTTTAAATGGTGATTAATCATTTTAAGTAGTCATAGAGTATAGAAAAATGAATTCTTTATTTCTTTTAGAATTCTATCTCTTTTTACTGAATCATATTTTTGTTTTTAACCTCCTCTACCTTTGGAAAAGACCATACTTCAATGCAAAAGTTAACCTTGATTATAGTTGTATGCAGGAAGTATAGAAAAAAATAAAGGACTAAATTACTTAAAAATGCAAAAAGGAAACTATAGAGGGTCATAATTTACGGTGTTTTTATTGAATTTATAGAAAATTGTATAGAGAAGATAAAAGGAAGTAGACAGGGGAAAAGCTGTAAACAAATTAAAGTAGATATTAAATTTAGCTTTTTAGTTTTTATTTAAGGAAATTAAAATAAATTTTAATTTGAAATTTTGAATGCAGGAAGTTGGATAAAATTATGAATGGATATGAATGGATGAAATTATGATTTTTTCTCTGCATTTAAAATGCCAAGACGTATTAAGATGCTGATGTTTTCTTTTCAACATCAAAATCCGACGGTAAGGATTTTTCACCTTATTTTCATGGACTAAATAGAGACAATGTCAGGTTATAAAGGATGAAGAATGCAATACGACCGAAATACATCAAGATTATGCAACATAATTCTAAATGATTAATGTGTTTCTAATTCTTTCTCTTTCTCTGGCAGTTGCATTAATTGAATTAATTATTAAAATCCTGATTAAAAACTTTAATTTTGTTTTATTATTTTTTAAAATATTATACCTATACTGCGAAAGTTCAAAGGTCAAAATTGATAATATAAATATCCAAGCAAATCAAAAAAAATGTTTTGAAATTCTTAAAAAACGCATATATTGATGTTTAAAAATAATATATACACTGTTGGGAAAAATAATAGGGACACTCTAATTTTTCAATATTTTCTTACTTTTTATTTACTATTCCAGAAATATTAAAAAGTATATACATAAAATTTAATAACTTCAAATATTTTAACTTATAAAGTAATAATAAAGAACTAGTTCGGCCAAAATATATGTTTTTTTTTTTAAAAAGGCCTGGAAAAAATAATAGGGACACTTAATGTTTGGAAAAAATATTTATTTTTTTATTTTTTACTTTTTGCAGTTTTTTTAACCTAGAAACATGAAATTAAATACGCATGGTCCGATGTTGGAAAGAATTCACAAGAGCGGTCTTTATGGTACTTTTTTGTTCTTCTAATGGTACTTTTTGATTTTTTTATAATTATGAACCTAAATAGATGAAATTAATGATATGTAGTCTTAAATGAATATGAATCCACAAGAGGGGATTTTATGGTACCTTTTTGTTTTGATGGTACTTTTCGAATTTTTCATAATTTTTAATTTAGAGAAATGTTCCTAAGTTTACTTTACTGTAGAAAAATTTTTCATTTAAAATTTATTTTAAATTGTAGTATTATTCAATAAAACCAGCGCAACTTCGGGTCAAACAGCTCGTATTATATAATATTTTAGAATTTAAAACATATCGTTTTCGAAGATATAATGGTTTATTTCTTGTAATTCATATTTTGATCTTTGAACTTTCGATCTTAAGTAACTTATTTTATATAATTTTTAAGGTAACATCCTTGTTTTTAAAACTTTACTAAAATTAACTTTTTATTTTCTATAGCTTAGGAGTTACTAATAAATTAACTCTAACTTTGACCTTTGAACTTTTGTTATAAGAAAATATGTATATATCGTTATAAAGGTAATATATTTGTCTTTAATATGCAGCAACAACTAATCTACCATGTATACTTAATAAGTAATTAGAAGTTAAATAGGTATTCATAGTTTTTTTATATTTTTTTAAATTTTTCGTTTTTTATGCCATCATATTTCGGGACCGAAAATAAACATGGGTTATGTTTTCGGAAGCATTTATAAAGGTAAATGTTTGCAGCGAATTTCATTGAAATCGGTGATGCCAATCAGATTGATGTCCGTTTTGGCATGGAATCACTCACAAAAGCTTTCTGATGAAAAATTATGTTTTCAGTTTACACACTATTTCAATTCATTCCATGCACATTTCGGCTCGTCAATGTTCCTAATCACACCACAGCAGCGGTAAAACATTGAATTTAAAGTAAAAACTATTTTGAAGGAGCCAGTATACTCTCCCGACCTTAATATAACAACAAATGTATGGAAATTGCCTTCACATACTCTATTGACTGGCAGTGTATTTAATTACATTTAATTCTTGCTCTTAAATAAAACCTCAAAAATTTTGTTAATATATTTTATAAACATTTATATTAAATTTGAAATAAAAAATATTTAAGAGCAAAAAATTTGCGTTATTCCCCATTTTGCTGCAGTTCTTTTAAAAATTTTATTGATATTTTTGGTTACAAATTTAAAATGAAAATCTCAACAAGAAATCACTATTTTCACAAAAAACTTTAACAAATTTCTTACCAATTATAACAATTATAATCATTCTAATCCTTTTAAAAACTTTTAACTAAATCTTCACCATTCACAAACAGATTTTTGTTTATTTTATTATAATTTCAGAAAACACATTTCTATTTATTTTCCAACCAGAAAAATAACTTTAATTTAAAGTAACAAAAATTTCATCACTTTGTTTATATAAAAAATAAATTTCAACACTCTTCTCCCCAAAAATTTTCTCAAAATTTTGTAAACAAAGGCATATAAGATGAGCGTAGAAGAAGAGGAAAGAGAAAAACAGATTTAAAAAGAAAAAAAAACATTAAGCTCGAGGGAACTAATTAGAGATTAACGTCAAAAATTACTCATACTTTTGGTGAGTGAGTGTGTGTGTTTGTTTGTTATTTGTTTAGAAGTAGTTATTGCTGTTGTTGTTGTTATTACTGTTGCTGTTTAATTTCTTCTTCAATGTCTTTTCTTGCATTTTAGCTGCTAATTGTTGTTGTTTAGTGGTTTCATTAAGAATTGTTGTTATTTTTGTTGGTTTGTTTCATTTTAAAAGTTTTTTATATATAATTTTTGTTGTTGCTTTTGTTGTTGTTGTTCTTTGGGGTTTTGTCTCCTTTTTGTTAGAGTTTATGAGAATGTGTATGTGTGTGCAAGGGGTGGGGGGTGGTATATGATGCGAGTACTTATTTGAATTGTTGTTTTTAAATACTTTGAAATTATTGTGGTCGTTTTTTGTTATTGTTGCTATTGTTTTTGGGTTTCCCTTGACTATTGCGTAATTATTTTCATCTTTGTGTAATTTTTATTGTTTTGTTTTGTTTTTTTTTTTTTTCTTTTGTAAGACTTTTCATTTCATTTATTAGATATTTTTAAGTGTTGCCATCAGCAAAAGTTTTAGTTTTGTTGCTTTTTTTTTCAAAGCAAGATTTTAACTCAATTGTATTTGTTAGGTTTTGTAAATGGTTGTTTGTTTGATTTTTTCTTTTTTTTTTTGTGGTTTTAAGGATACCAAGGATTTTGTTTTATTTTTCGCTTAGTTTAACTGAACTTTTAACTGAAATTTAATTGCCAACAAATGTTTAAATATTAAATTTGTCTTTTTTACAAACCATAAAACTTCATTTCCTTTGTCCTTAAACAGACACCAGCAGCATTGAGCCAACAGGCTCTTCAAATTTGTTAGAGATGAAAAAAAGTGAAAATGGACTTGACTGTAAGTTTGTCTATCATTTTGACAGCCATTTACTATTTATTTTGCCTTCAAATGTTGAAAATACTTCTTAAATGTTTATTTGTTTGATGATGATGATGATGACGCTAATGTTGCTGGCGGCTGATGTCTTTGGTCTATCTCTCTGGTAGAAAAATAAAACTGTATTGCACTGTGTGCTATATCATCATTTATAATTTATTTAAAATTTATTTTATTTCGCTATTTTCCCTCGATTTTGTTTTTCGTTTTTCCCTTTTTTTGTCATTTTCCTTTTATTGTTAAAGTACCTCTTGTTGTATTTGAGTACGATATTGTGATTTCTGTTTTTTTTCAACTTTGTCCATCCAATGTTTTTATTTATTTAATGCTTTTGACATCAATTGTATTTTGCTGCGTATTTCTTTTTGTAATGATTTTTAATTTTTATTGTATTGTTTCTTTCTTTATATTCCCTGTGTTTCTTTTTTTCTTTATTTTTTCTTTATTTTATTTCATTAACCTCTTGACATTTAAAAAAGTGTCATCTTCATTTGCATTAGCTAAAGCGGGTAAATGGGGTAACATTTTCTCAAGTTGAAAGCATTAGAAATTAGCAATACATTAAAAAATTAAGAAATATTAAAAATTGCGTTAATTTTATACGAAAAATTAATTCTACTGTTCTAAGAATCCTCTTTAACAAAAATTAAAATTGAGAATTTTTTTTTTAGAAATTTGGTTCTTATTTAAAAGAGGGTGAGTCAAGACTAAATTTTTTTATATGTTCATAAATAAAAAATATATGTTCATAAATAAATAATAAAAATTAATCTCTTTTAACATCACATTGAAATCCTTTCAATCGAAGAAGCATATTTCAAGTGAGACAAGAACGCAAATTTTATGAAAATAAATATGTAACTCCTTAATTACTGCTCAGATCAAATTGAAATCTATGGAAAAGTTATTGTGGAGGACCTAAGCTTTCCGGAAAAAAATATTTTATATAACCTGACAATATCACGAGGTAAGTTATAGGATATCGAATTCAAAAGTGCAGATTTTAGGAAAAAGTCAAATCTTAAACGAGTTTTTCATAATTCGTCAAAAATGTATACAAACATAATATTTTTGCTAATATTTGCTATGTATTATATAAAACAAACATTAATCTGTTATTCCGAAAAAAAATAATTTAATAAGACTTCTAAACCAATTTTTGGCAAATTTTAAAAAATAAACAATATAAAACAAAATACAAAAATTTTTTTATTATGAAAAACTCGTTTAAGATTTGACATTTTCCTAAAATCTGCACTTTTGAATTTGTATTTTTTTAATTGAACAAAATAGCAACGAAAAACTCCGTGTACTTAACGTAAAAAACATTACAAGAATATAAAAATAGACTAGGAGTTGTGTGACATTTAGAACAATTAATTTTTATGTAGGTTTGAAACAGGACTTAGAACAGAAAGTTTATGAGTCAACTGTTCCCTACCAGCTCCAAAAATTAAATTTTTAGAATTAATTTCACAATGCTTCTCTAAGGCTGTCTCCATACAGTGGTGGAGAATCAAAATTTTTTGGAAATAAATCTTTAACTTCTGATCAGCTTAGTAGAGGAGTGTACAATGTTAACTTTGGGTACCCCTGACATCGGCTAAGTCTCCTTATTTGATTTCCTTTGAAAATCTTTGGAATGTTAATGATAATATTTTTTTAAACGAAAATAAAAAAAATTTGCAGGAATTGCAAGGGATCTTAGTATTCAATAACTTTAAGTATTTTATATTTCAATTGTTACTAATTTAATTCACTATTTTTTTTTTTTTTTGGTATTTTACTGTGTACTTCTATATGTGCCTAAGTATTTTGTGGTCGAAATCTGTATTTAACGGACTAAGTAAATATCTCGTCGGATTGTCTGTAGTGCTGCATATAAATAACCGGTTTAGAGCTAAAGAATTATCTTTACAGCTCTTAATATATATTCAGTCTATCAAAAGCTATAATATTTATTAATTACCGTTATTTATATAGACGTAGCCAACCGATCGAAAGCTAAAGTATTTAGTTCGTCCGATTTCGTTTAATAGTTATTTTTTAACTATTAAAAAAACTGTGGTTAAGTATCTCATTGTTATTAGAAATAAATCTTGTTCCATTTACGACAGAACATTATTCTTCTGACTAATTTTCAAGTGATCAGTCCCAGTTC
>MINK01002503.1:0-12378 GCA_001735545.1 Phormia regina
TATGAGAAAAAGACGAATTGATTTCTGCTATTTCTGTATTTTAAATTTCTTAAAATACTATTTTAGTAATAAAAAAATAACATTTGAAAATTAGTCGACAATTCAGTGTTAAAAATAATAATGAGTAGATAAAATCAATGGTTATTTACTTGGGTTTAAAGTACCAATATTTTAACAATTATAAATTGTTTTCTTAAACTTTAATTATGATAACAATTGTTACGATTTGTGATAATTTTCAAAATGTCATGTTTTTTCATTAAATATTTTTTGAAACAGATATGATTGAGTTTTTGGAGAATTTGTTAAAAATTAATGATAATAAATTTAACTTCTTTATATAAACTATATATAAATATCATTATAACAGTTTTACGTTTATTGGCATTAAAAATGATATATTCACATTTGTTTAAAAAAGAATATTAAAAACAAATTTTGCTCTGTTAATAATTTAAAAGAAATTAACATATTTATTATATATTAAGATATAAATTTGCTTATAAAACTGTAATAAATTAAAAAATTGTTTAGATATAAAGGTATTATGAATTAAATTTTGAAATTATGTATATTTTTTGTAGAATTTAAATTATAGATTTATATACATTTTATACAGTTTTTAAATATTTTTATTTCGTTAGAACAATTGGGAAGGGAATATCAAATTAAGGTGGTTTTAATTTGGGATCACAAAAAGATTTTAATTATAAATTAATAGTTATAAACATTTTATTAAATTTTAAAATAATTAGGACGAGTTCAAAACGATATCCATATTATCTAGAGTAGACAAAAAAAATGTTTGTACACAGAAAATAAACATTTAGTTTCATAGACTTTAGTTCATAATATTTAAGAATAATTTCTTAAAAATTAAAACTTTTTTCTATATGAATCAAAAGCCAATAAGACTTTAATAGTTTCTTTAAACTTTATGAATATATTCATTTGTAATGAAATGTTTGAAATTTTCTTTGGAAAACTTTTAGTTTTTAATTATTTAGATATTGGGATCAATCAACAGAAGAAGCTCTGTTTAATAAAATTATTCTTTGTGATGTAGAATGGTATCAAATTTGTGCTAATTTTTAAACATTAATTTCTGAAAACTGTTTCTCGAAAAATTTAAATTAAATGCTGATATTTTCCATTTTAACTAATTTTATTTAGTATTTACATTAGGAAATTAAAAAAAAAAATAATAACTAAATATCTATGCAACAAATTTTATTTTTTATAAAAAAATATTTTTGAAGAAAACATTTAAATATTATGTATGCACGTATTTTTTCTGTGTATAAAGTTATGTTGTAACTATAATAAAACGTTTTATTTGATGTACTACACACTCACATTAACACCAAAATTAAATTATTTTAATGAAATTATAACAAATTTACGCACTTGTACATTAAAAAGATATGTCTTTAATTTGTTATAAAAAATGTTATGATAAAATAATATTTGCACATTAAACCGTTTACATATCGATATAATGAAGGATGACACTTAAAAATTTTGTTTGTAAAATTTACAACAAAACACTCATGTATGGTTCAAGTATATTTTTTTGCTTTTGTTTTTGGTTTAATATTGATTAAAACACAATCAAATTTCTTTAGGAAAAAAAAGGGATGTATAAGAATTTTAGATTAGAAATGATAGTCATCAGGTTTTCTTCTTTCTTCTTTCTTTTTTTTTTGACAATTCAAGTTATTTTCTTTTTTTATTATTCCTTTTTTACAACTTACATACATTGTAAGAAAAAAAATCTACGCAAGCAAAACAAAACCAACAACTGAGAGAGGGTAAATAAATAAATGCAAGAGAGTTAGAGTGTAATAATAAGAGCAAATTATGCTGGAGAAAACAACAAGAAAAAAGAAACATTAAAACCAGATTCACACATCAAAAAAAAAAAAAAAAGAAAATTATATTAACTTTTAAAGATTTGTCAAAAGATTTTTTTCTTAATTAAACTTGTAAATATTTTTTTCTTTAACATAAATTAACACTCACATATACACACAAAAACTAATTTCACTTTATATAAAAAAAAAAAAAATTACCAAACGCCCACTTTTATTAGCATTTCATTGTTTTTGTTATTGTTTCAAATAATTATAACTTAACTTTAATAAAGAAAATAAACTTTAATTTATTTTTTACGTTACATATATGGACACACTTATAAACATACGCAACTGTGTCTTATTAAAGAATTGAAACAACAATTAAATTCGAAAAAAAAATCAAGAGAGGAAATGAAACGTAAAGAGTATAATATAAATAAGTAGTTGAACTACAAAGAAAAATAACTAAAATCCAAAGAGGGGCCAAAATGACGAGGAGCAGGCAAGGGCCAGGGGAAGAGCCTGCAAAGAGTGTGTATATTTATGTATGTTTGTGTGTTGAGATTAAAGTGTCACGACGTCGACGTTTTAAAAAATATAATGTATGACGAGTTTTGTTGTCGACAATAAGTTAAAGTTAAGTATAAAGAAAAAATATATACTTTTCATGAATCAGAAAAAACACCTGCACTAAATTATTGAAATATTTTCATCACTTATTAGTGTCATTAACACTTAAGACATATTTTTCATTTAAATATTTAAAATAATTACATTTAATTTTATTTCAATTTCTTTCACACTGTAAGAAAATTTGTAATTTTGTTTCTTTTTTTCGATATAGAAAAAATATATACACGACGCGCGACGACGTCAGCGATGACTACGGCGACAACAAAGTAACGAACGTTACGATGACCACAATATGTTGAAACTAACTAAAGAAATATTAAACAGAAATTCTCCAACAATACTCCAACATTATAAAGTGGAGTCCACAAGACTGAGACGGCTTTTGACAGTTCTAGTCACAACAAATGTTAATTGATACAAAAAAGAAGAAAAAAAAACGCTAATAAAATGACTCACGAGATAGACGATAACGTGTTATAAAAACAACAAAAATCTAGAGAGTCTAAAAGAGCAAAAAGAGTGCGCATAATCACTAAACCAAACACCAGTCAGTCATTCTCTTTATTTAAAACTAAAAACAATAAAATATTATACTACTGCATTTAATAAAACAAAAATCGTTTTAATCGCATCATCATGTGGTTGTTTACTGGAGTTTTGGAGGCCGTGGCTAAGGTCGTCTTATTGGATTTGTTTTTTTTTTTTCTTTTCGTTCATTCCAACAACATTTTAGTCAACACTAACACACCCATGTACCACCACCATTCACTCTAAAAATGATGGTGAATGCAATGTAAAAAAGAAAATTTCCATAGAGTCCAATAAGAAAAAGAAAATTTACTCACAACTTTTTTAGAGAGTGTCGAGAATTTTGTTTACTCTTCTGAGGCGGAAAAGGGGTCTTATTATTCATGAGTTTTTTTTATTTGGAGAGTTCTCTCTTGATTTTGGAGATTATGAAATACAAAAACACAAAATAACAATAGTTGTCAATTCACATGGTTGCAGTGTGAAGGTAATGTTGTTTAGAAAAAAAATCCAAAGCAAAAACAGTGTTGAAAAAATTAAGTATTTACGCAGAAAAAAGAAACGTATTTAACATTTTCCATTGGGTTCCCAGATTATTTTCGAGTCATATCTCCAAATAATGAATTTTCTTTCCCAAAAATTCCAAATTACTACTTATATTACCCCCAAAAATCCCTACTAAAATAATGCCTTAATTTTAGAGATTACTATAAACTACAGTTCCTTTTATTTGTGCTTTCGAAATGTCATTATTACAGAAAAAAATCAATTTTCATAGAATTTTCCAAAAAAAAAATTAGATTTTATGGAAATTTTTAAACTTTTTATAGTTTTTTTTATGATGAAAATTACGTTTTTATTTCATCTTCTAATATACGAAATATACGAATATTTAACTGTTCCTTTTATTTTATATTTATTTGCAAAAAAAAAAAAAATGAGTGAAGTTGTAATTTCAATTGGAAATAATAATTTTGATTCGCTACAAAAAACTATCATTAGTCAATAAAAATTATTACTTTTAACATAAACATATTAAAAATCCGTAAAGCAAAGTTTATGTGATTATTTAATCAAATTGGTTTAGAAAATTGTTTATAGATAATGAATTGTTCCAAAACTAAAGTATTCAATGCCATCCATTTATTCGAGAAAAAAAAAAAAACATGAAACTAGAGGTAGAAAGCGTAAAACGTTTAGTTAGACTTTCTAAAAATAACTCCTTCATATCATCAAGTAGCCTTAAAAATGAATTGTAAGCTTCAGTGACAAGTTAAACAATAAGAAATAGGCTGCATGAAGTCGGATTAATTGGACGCAGTCCGAGAAAAGTAACACAAAAGTCAATTTATTTGCATCTGACGGAGAATTATTTGTACGTCAGATGCAAATGCTGAATTTGATCCAAAATATACCAAAAAATTTCAAACACAGTGGTGGTTCTATAATGCTATGTGGATGTTTTTCTGCCTCTGAAGTTGGTCCAATAGTTTGGATTCAGGGAAAATTGAATGTTGCTGACTATAGACATTTTCTAGAATAAAATGTATCCATTTGCTAAGGATGAAATGCCACTAAAATGGGAACTCATCCCAAGCATTCCGCTAGAAGCGTCAAAACATGGTTTCAACAAAATGAGGTGCCTGTAATGGAGAGGCCGTTTGTGGACTTCTCAAAAACAAGAGTTATGGGAAAAAATTCAAGAACCTAGTACTAAATTCCACCCGAGGTATGTGCGAATATTGTGGGATCTATGAATTGCAGTTTTCAGGAGGTTATATATCATATATCAACCCAGTATTGAAATAAATATTTTTTTCCAAAACATTAAGTGCCTTATTATTTTTTCCAGGCCTTTAAAAAAAATATATATAGTACTTTATTTTTGCTTTATAAGTTAAAATATTTGAAATTATTTAATTTTATGTATATACATTTTCATATTTATGGAATAGCTAATAAAAAAGTAAGAATATAATGAAAATTAAAAAAAAAATACATTTTTCCGACACTGTAAATAGGAAATTTATTGAAAGTGTCGCATAAGTAGGAAATTTCTAGAAAATTTAGTATAAGTAGGAAATTTATTAAAAATGTTCCAAAATAGGAAAATAATCGAAAAGTTTCTATAAACTGGAAATTTATGTAACAATTTTTAAAATATTAAATTTATTGAAAATTTCGTTTAAGTAGGACATTTATCGTAAATTTTCTATAGAAAGAAAATTTATCGTCAAATTTTCTATAGAAAGAAAATTTATCGTAAATTTTCTATAGAAAGAAAATTTATCGTAAATTTTCTATGAATGAAAATTTATCGTAAGTTATCGCAAATTTTCTATAGAATGAAAATTTATCGTAAATTTTTTATAGAATTATAGTTACAAATTTTTATTTGAAGAAAATGTTATTGTAATTTAATTTTCAATTTGTTTTTTTCTGAATATAATTTGTCTACTACAAAAATTTTCCTTTTAAATCAAATTATCCACAACTACACATTTTTCTCTTATAGGTTTCTCGTTCACTTTCCTTTTAAAACTATAACTAATTTAAAATTCATTGCATTTTTTTACACCCCAAAAAGTCAATAGACTTTTAAAAACTCAATTAACATTCTCAATTAAATTGTAGTTAAAAACTTTTCGTATTTAATCATGATAAACCATTATTTGTGTAATAAAAATCAACAACAATAACAACATTAACACAAACAATTCACATAAAAACGACACCCGCCTATAACCAGACATAGGCTACTGATTACACATAGCAGATGCATTTGCATATAAAGTATTGCACAAAGAACAGCTACAAACAACATAATGAAAATATATTCTAACCCATATACCGAGTACCTTAACATTAATAACCAATATAGATCTATACTGCAATGCGGTCACCAACACAAAAGTAAAAACAATATACGCGCCGCAGACATACATATATAGTTTAAACCCAGCAAACATAATTAGTTGAATGTTCCTATACGAACAATTGATAATTTCTAAACGAAGTCGAAGAGAAAAAATTTATTCCAGAATTATAGATTTATGATTTGAGAAATTAAAAATGTTATTTGAGAAATTAAAAAAGTAATTTGAAAAAATAGGTTAAATTTGGGAGACGCTGGTTCTCTCAGACTCAAGTTTTTATAACTTTTTTCCAGCACACAATTTTCTATAAGTTATATTTCAGAAAATTTATACTTTTCTATCATATCATATAAATAAGAAAATATCTTTGATAACTAAATAAGGCTCGTTAACAATAAAGCAGCAATAAAGCTTGCAGTTTAAACAAAAATTTAAAATAAATTCGTTGACACAAAATTTTATTTAGGTACCACTAAAAGTTATTCCAGTAAATTTTCAACTCTCAATTTAACGATACAAAAATAAATTTAAGAAATACTTTCAATCTGAAACAATCGTGTATATGATTTCAACTATTTATTGGGAGTGTAAAACAAAAATATTCATGTTAACCTTGAGGTTAAAGTTCGAGTTAAAACATCTTTTTAAAATTACACATTGTGGTTTTTTGTATCTACAAAAATATAAATATCTTTGTAATCGGACTGAACTCTTTCAGTTCGATTCAAGTGGTAGTTTATAAAATTATTTTGATATATATATGTATATATATATATATATATATATTCTGTACTTACGACATTTTCGCGGCTAGAGCTTGATATGTTGTAAGTACAGAACACAAAACTTTACAGGAGAAGCATTTTTGTGATTGTTTACACATTCTTATATGTATTGAAAATGTCACTAAATTTCCTTTCGCTATAAATCTGAAATGACATTTGATATGTCGATAAAATTTCATCAAAACATGAATTTCGAAAATGTTGTTGGTTACAATACTTTGGCTGTCCGGGCGATAAATATATGTATATCGAATTTTGAAATGAAATCCAAATATTCTCTGGTCAATTGTAAGCCTTATTTACACACTGTAAATGCAGAGTTTTTGCGGAAAACTAAATTATATTATAGAAGAAACAACAACCTCTATCCACACACATATACAAATCGATATCATACCAAACATTATAATTCTTTTGATACGATTCCGGCCAATATCTAAGAAAACAAACGTACCACCAGAGAAAGAGAACACAAAAGAAAACCCCTCAAAAACAAAAGCATAATTATAAATTAAGAACATATTAGTCAGAGTTAGTTATCGCTATTTGTCTGAAAGTATGTATGTATAGCGACCTATGTATCTCTAATTGGATTGTAATATATTTTTAAAATAGTTTAATCTTGTTTTATATTTTACTTTATAGTTTTGTTAAAGCTTACACACATGAATCAAAACAGAACTTTTATTTTTAATTGCAATTACATATTTTTCATTTTTATTTTGTTTTGTTTGTTATTATCTTTATGCATTCTTTAAAAAAAAAAAAAACATGTTTGTTTTTACGTATATTTTTAGTTTTTGATAGACACCCACATTTTTGTAGACACTCTTGTTTTTTCGTCCAAAACATTTTTGTTTCAGTTGTTTCCTGACAATGTTTTCAGTTCTTTTGTGCTTTAATTTTAGTTATTTCTTGTTGATTGACTTTTAAATTTTCTTGTTTTTATGGCAAAAACAAAATTCTCGTGCTATAAAGACTATCTGAATTTACCATTTTGTTTTGTGGTGGAGGGAGTATAGGAGTAAGACTTCAATAAGGAGGAAGGTTTCCTCTTAGATGATTTTTTTTAGCAATTAGGGTGAAAATTTAAATGAACAATATTTTTATATGTTCTCCTGTCTAATGTGATATATAATAAATAAATAAACAAACAAAATGTAGCTCTTTATCGGTTGGATTACATAAAATGTCCACATAACAAAGGACATTAACATTTTACTCTAACGTGAAAATGGGCGGACATAATCATTCTGGTCCAAAAAAACATTTTTTACCTACCAATAAATAAAAATAAAGAAAATACTTATATCATCTTTTCTTTAAGTAACCAAAATTTTCGAACTATTTAAGCCCAATGTATAAAATAATTTTTCCCAAAAATCTTATACACTAAAAATGTTTTTTTATTGACTAATAAAGTGAAATTTTAAGCATATCTCACTCATTTATAAAAAGATCTTGCTGAATTTCAATAACAAAATTCTGGTAAGGATTTATAATCCTTTGATATATGTATTATATATATCAAGCAGTCGGTGGACTTTATAAACGCTATTTCAACCGACAAATGGATCCAGAAAATAAAAAATATCAACATTATGATCTTCGAAGGGATCATCTGTATAAATTACAAACGAAATGACAATCTTATATGTACCATTTACATTTATCATAAAGGATATAATAAAAAACGTGATCATAAAAGTATTGACCTTTCTCTGAATTAAGGAGCTATCATCAACCCTTTTTCCCCAATGTATTTATTCAATATATAAACCCTTATATTTAAATTATTTTCCTTAAAACGCTAATTACGAACAAGAGAAAGAGTTCATAACTTTTAAATATATATCCTACACTACTTATGAGGTCTCCAAGATGAGAACATAATGAGTGTGTTCGGAAAAAATTTTAACACATTAACTAATCTAATATTAAGACAACTTTGCGGGGAGATCATACAAAAGTGTCCTAAGATATCAACGAGTGACTAAAGCAACTATCAAATGAAAGAGTTATCAAAAAGTAATGGTTAAAACTATAATATCAACTGTAGTATAATATTAAATAAATATAAAAAAAGTCAGAACTTTGAAATCAAGCGTTTTTTATTTTCCAAAAAAAAAAAAAAAAATAAAAAAAAAAAATATATATATATAATAATAAATAAATAAAAAAATATTAAGCTTATAGCATATGCTATTCACCACTCATCCACTTTACCGATGAATTTCATATCTCATTTATAATTTAAAAAAAAAAATAAAAATAAAAATAAAAATAAATATATTTTATTTATCTTTCAAATCTCTTATTATAAGCAGCTTTTGTGATTACCAGAACTATTTCAATTTCTTGGTAAACATTCCCTTATTGTTTCTATTAAATACTAATACTTGTTACTATCTTTTACATTAAATCGCTAGACCTTGAGAAGGAGTAATAAAAATACCCAAGCAAGTAGGTACATAGTGCAAAAATAAAAATCAGTTGTGTTTTTGCTTTCTTTTTCGACTTTTGGTATAAAATTTTCGCCTTCGTTGGTGGCGTACAAAATGAACTGTAAATATCAACGACTTTTGAACTTGAATTAAGAAATGAACTGTATGTGTTACTTACTACTGCTGCTTGCAGTAATAGTTGTTGTTATTGTATGAATTGCATTTACATTATATTCTTAGACTCATTTACATTTTTATGAGAAACGACATAACGTCACGTAATATAAAGAACACGTTATTTTCTTCTACATTCACATACATACATATATAAACAGTGTCAAAACAAATAAAACTTAAATATATAATATTAAAATATATACATTAGGGAGCAAAATAATAGACACAATTATGAAGAAAAGATTAGGGTTTGTCATTTCGTAAGTGACACATCAAAATATTTATCCAAGATACTATAAATTGTATACATATACAATTCTCAGACAATCTAGCTATGTCCATTAGAGTTATCCGGGGATTTAATTTTTTTAATTTCGATGTAGGAAAACCCCACGATTGAAAATCTGATGTATTTTTGATCCGTCTTACCATCAATACCAAATATATTTCTAATAAAATCGATGTAAAATGCAAGGCGTGGCTCATTAAATATTTTTGATATTTACATACTGTGTACTTTACACAGAAGTAGTTTATAACAATTATTATTTTTAAACCGGCAAGTAATTATTCAATTTAAAAATTCTACTTGTATCTGTTTTTTCTTTTTTCAATTGTTATATAAGAAGAAGAAACAAATCAATATATTTTTAAATCTATAACAGTTTATATTTTTTATTTTAATTACATGTTTGATCATTGTTAAGTTTTTTAAATTTATTATCTTAAAAAAAAAAAAATGCATTCGAGTTTGGAAGTAATAAGTTTTTGCAATGACTTCATATCGAGACGGGACCGACAATATATCGTAATCGAAAACATTTTCGAAATTCGTCATCATTTCATCGACATATCAAGTGTGTTTTCAGATTTACAATAACAAAAATGCTTCTCCTAAAAATTTTTGTTTTCTGCACTTACGATATTTTCGCGGTTAGGTCTCGATATGCTTTCATTAAAAAATATTGTTTTTGCAACATAAACTTCGATCACAATCTTCATTCTTCAGGCTTCTTAACGATAAAGTGGTTATCAAGTAAAGTTAACTTTTTTTTTGTTTTTTTATTTTTTATAAAATTAAATTTGAAAAACATTTCAAGGGGTAGAAAGGAAAAATATCTTTTAAAAATAACTTTCATTTTTGTGTTTTCCATGCTAATAAGTAACGAAACTTAGAATATTAAAAGCTGTTTAAGATTTTTTTTATTTTAAACGTGGAAAGATTTTATAAATTTCAGAAACATAACAATAAAAAAGTTTATATTCCAAAAACTATTTTAGATTAAAAATTAATTTTGAATAAATAAAATCAATAAAAAGGTGTAGAAATCTGATTATAAATAAGTTTCCATTGAAAAGGAACTTCACACCATTACCAAGGTTTTATTGTTGGACATTTTTAAAATTTTGTAAAGTCGTGTTTATTTTTTTTAAATTCATTTTTTAATATAGCGATTTGCGTATTTCAAACTGCTATTATTTCAACGTTCGCTGTATATAAAATCATACATAAATACGTATTGTATTGTAGAACGAAGCACTTACAACAACATTACAATCATCAGAGCATGCATTCCTTAACTGCATTTCCGATTAAATAAACTACAACCATACACAATATTTAAAGAGGAACAATAGAAGAAATGAAACATACATAAACACAGTGTTCATTTTTATTTTTTGAAAATAAATCTTTATGTAAAGGATTTAAATGGTCTTTAGATTTTTTTTTTTTTTTTGGATTGTATAATCTGGGAAAATGAAATAAAATAGAACGAAAGGGTATTAACAGTTTAAAAAGTTCATTAGTCTTTTAAATGGCGGAATATATATTTAAGAGCATGGAAAAATTAAAAGAACATGAAAATTTTAATATTCAGATACATATTTCATACAAAATCAACAAGTGCTAGTTTTTCCAAATAAATTTATTCTTGTAATCTGCAACCCCCTACCAGTTGTGATGAAAATTCTTATTATTATTTTGGATATTCTATTCATTAAATTCTACATCCAAACATCTAACGCGAATTAAACTTAATTTAAACCGCATTAATGTTAAATATTTAATCCTATTTTCATTTGTCCTTTTTATTCTTATATTTGTCTGCTATTACGTTCGGTATTATTGTTCCTGGTTGTGTGTTGGTTGTCTTTCTATTGTTGCATGTGATTTTATTTATTTATTTTTTTATTTTTAATGTAATGACTTCAAAATTTGATATTAATCGATAAACAGAAATGAAAAGAAAAACAAGCCTTAATTATTTTATTTTTATTTATTTTATTATTCTTATTATTTTTTTTTTTTTTTTTGTTTTTTTGCAAATTCGATGCTACTAAATGACAGTAGCATTTTTTAAAACTTAATCTGGATTTACTTCTTTTGGTACTTTAAATACCTAATTGTAAATAGAAAATTTGGCGTTCAGATGGAAAAAAAATTAACTTTGATGCCTCAGTGGCTGTTATAATTTTTGTTAAAAAAAGTTTTATTGTTCACTGGCGGTACAAAATATCATGGGGAAAATTTTAAAGTACCAAAAAAAAAAAAAAAAAAAAAAAAAAAAAAAAAAAACATCAACGGTCAGTAATGAACATATATATTAGGGGTATTCAAATTCTCTTTCTGTATTGTTCGAATAATTCGAATAAGGCATTTTGAAAATTAGCGTATTTACAGCGTTTTGGACATTTTTTTTGGGTTGATGTTTTTTTTTTTTTTTCGAAAAAATCATCAATGTAAAGTGGGGGGAAGTATTTTACAAAATAAAGGCCTTACAATTTAATATATATTAACGTTTCATTCAAGAAAATTAATAATATTAACTATTAGTTAAAAAATATGAATATAATTTTGTTGAAGCATTTTATTTACATATTTTTCTATGTAATTTAGTAAATCCTAAACTAGCCGAGATATTGTTCAGTGCTTTGGTGGTTTTATGCATAATTAGTATGCAGCAATTCTAAATTTTCAGAGCAAGGACGATATATGTAAAGCTCAAAGAAAAGACCGTGTAAAATTTTTATTTAATATTTTATGAATAAATTTTTTTTTAATTAACAAAAAAAAAAA
>MINK01002517.1:0-21378 GCA_001735545.1 Phormia regina
TAAAATTGGATTATATATATGATAAAATGGAATTATATATATATGATATAATTTGTTATAATTTATGATAGCATGAGATTATTAAATGATAAAAACATGATAAAATTGAAGGCAATATTTAAGAAAAGGTTATAAACTTTACTAAAAATTATTATTAAGGTTATAAACTTCAATAATAAATGATAAAATGGAATCAGAATAATGATTACATACAAATACACTTATGGTAACCTGGAATCATATATTACAATCATAGTATGTTGCTCTTAGTTTATGGTCACGTAATTTTTGATAAAATATTTTATTTGTCTGAACATATTTAAGTTATCTTTTAGAGTTAAAAAGAAATTTATTTTTGAATTTTAAAATTTTTGATTTGATTTTCTTTCTTTTTTCGGAAATAAGTCCTGAAATTTATGAGATAAAAATTGTTTTGGAAACATTCAGTAATTGTTTGAATGAACCTTACTTTTCGCAGTTTCTTTATATTAAGTTTTTTTTTGGGGTTCCGCTATTTAACTGTTTCTGAAATAACGGAATTTTATTATTTGTAATTTCATTTGGAAAAAATAATAGGGACGCACTACAAAAAATTACCATTAGTCAATAAAAATTATTATTTTTAACATAAACATATTAATAAATCCGTAAAGCAAAGTTTATGTGATTAATTTAATCATATTGGTTTCGTGTTTATGATTTATGTCTTCGGTAAATAAATTTGAAAATAGGTCGTGGTTTTCATTGCACTGAATCTGAAAAAAATGTTATTCTTAAATAAAATACGGATAGGTTATCAATTAGAAAAATTGCACAGATAATGAGGTGTTCCAAAACTTAAGTAATTCAATGCCATTCATTCGAAAAGTCATGAAACTAGAGGTAGAAAGCGTTTTAACCGACGTTTAGTTCGACGTTCCAAAAATAACCCCTTTATGTCATCAAGTAGCCTTAAAAATGAATTGTGAGCTTCAGTAATAAGTCGAACAATAAGTAATAGGATGCAGGAAATCGGATTAATGGGACGCAAGCCGAGAAAAGTACGACTGTTGAGCAAGAAAAACATACAATAAAGGTTGGAATTTGCCAAGTGACACCTGTGCCGTAAAAACTGGAACAACGTTCTATGGTCAGACGAAACAAGAGTCAATTTATTTGTATCTGACGGAATATCATTTGAACGTCGTCCTGCAAATGCTCAATTTGATCCAAATACATCAAAAAACCGTCAAACACGGTGGTGGTTCTATAATGCTATGGGGATGTTTTTCGGCCTCTGGTGTTGGTCCAATAGTTTGGATCCACAAAAATAGGAATTCAGGCATAAAAAATAAACAAGAGTTGTGGGAAAAAATTCAAGAAACCTGGTACTCAATTTCCACCGAGGTATGGCCGAAATTTGAGGGATCTATGAATCGCCGTTGTCAGGAGGTTATAAAATAATGGAAATGATGGTAATGTTAAAGAAAAATAAATATTTTTTTTAAAACATTAAGTGTCCCTATTATTTTTTCCAGGCCTTTAAAAAAATATTTTTTTTGGCAGTTAAAATAAATATAGTTATTTAATTTTTAATATATATACTTTTTAATATTTATGGAATAGTAAATAAAAAGTAAGAATATATTGAAAAATTTAAGTATTCCTATTATTTTTCTCAACACTGTATGTATGTAGGTATATTGATAATGTAATTCTACTCTATATTTGTGCAAAATTTCAATTAACAGCCTCCTTTCGTTTAGGAGTTATAAATCGAAATACGTTAAATACGCATTTTTTCTGAGGTATAAATGTTTTAATTTTCTTATATCCAAATTTGACCTTTGAACTTTTGTTGTAAATAACAGTGTTTTGAATATAAAGCTTTTGAAAATTTGTTCGTATTTCCGGACCGAAAAGAAACATGCGTCCAAAATTTCATGTTTTCGAAAGCACTTCCAATGGTCAATGCTTGTAGTTAATTTGATAACCGTTTATGACATATAATCTCTCTCAGATAACTTCAATATAATTTTAATTGCAGTTTTAGTACTTAAAATTGGACTAATCGTCTACGAGTTATACAATAAGGGGATCAAAAAGATCAGCTTTTTCAATTTCTTTAAAAAAAAACTCAATTTATAAAATTTTTAAATTTTCAAACAAATCTCTGAATATTAGATGGTTAATTAATAATCTGACTGTTGTCTTTTAATTAATTTTAATTTAGATCCATTGTATCCTCGCTACACGAAAGGACATGCCCCTAAAAAATCAAGAATCAAATGCAGCACCTAAAATTCCATTTTGTTGACCTATTCATGTTTCGAAAAGCATTTGAAGTTTACCAGTGTTATTTGTAATACAATAACCTGTTAGAATTTTTAAGTGAGTCACTGTAAATTAGGGGTATAACTATTTTTAAACCAATAAACACACATACATATAGACATACATACATTTGTATGTAATTTTGCAAATTGGTCACGAACTTCCAAAGGATGGAATTGAAAAATATAATTAAATCTCAATAAATTCATAGACACATTTTAAGTTAAATTTGTGCAGAAGTGATTTCTAATATAAAGGTACAAAATGGTTCTTAAATATTTCCTTAATATAAAAAATTAAATAAAACTTAAACTTATGTTCATTTAAAAATATTCAAAGAAGTGTGTACATATTGTTGCTGTTGTTGAGCTACGACCAAGCTGTTATTGAGCTGTAACCAAAGTATGATCTCGAACATAATTGATACGAATGTATAGATCTATCATCTCATATACTACAAATGATCTTCATTATGTTGTTTTTTTTTAACTTTTAATCGCCACTGTTTGAAAATCAAGTGGTCGTCGTCATGTTAATAAATTTACAAAACAACAACAAATTCTATGGTAAGCAATCATTTTCAATTTAAAACGTTGCTTTCGTTCATTGTCTAAAAATGACTACATGTACTTCGTATGTATGACTGTATGTGTATGCATATGTTCGTTTAATAAACAACAAAAACAATGAATTGAATATTTCATGCATGATACTTATTGATAAAAAAAAATAGACATTCACTGTGTATGTTGTGCGCATGCTATTAAAATAAAATTTAAACAAAAAATTAAAACAGAAAAAATAAACAACAGCAACAACAAAAACAACATTGTTTAATGAAGGCAATCGTGGACAAAGCAATAAATACACACAGATACTCACACACACACACGCATACACTGTCTGTTCAAAAACTAAATAAAAGATGAAAGAATCATTATCAACAATATGAAATCTTATTAAAGAAAATAGCATGTGAAAAGTAAAGAAGACGAATGGAGGGAAATGCAGGGGCATAAGAAACGACAAAAAAGTGAATAAAGCAACAAAATGTGGTTGCTAGTGGCTTGGCTGTGTTGAGTGTGACAGCAGCTGCTGACGCTGCTGTGAAAAAAAATAATGAAAAAAACAACAACAAAAATCACACAATTTTATGGCATTTTTTCTTTCGTTTCTACAAAAACTACCTACTTGACTGCTTCCACATTTACTACCACCACAACGAAACTACCACTGCATGTACATATACAACTTACCCACCACCACCACCACGACGACAACAACAGCAACAACAACACATACCACATTTGTTGTTTATGCTGTGTACACGAAGCTATTTTTAATTTTCACTAAAAATAACAATACCGAACGATAATCAACCCGCATGAAAAAAGAACGAAAAGAAAAAAAACGTTGTCATTAGTATTAAACAACTAAGGTAGGGCAGAGAGGTAAAAACAGAAATTTACAACAATAAATATCAATGTATAGAAAAGAAAAAGACACTGATACTGTTGTACTACTTTAACGTGTATTATGTTATACAGAATTTATAGAAAACTAAGACAGAAAGAAAGAGCGAAAGAGCTTAACTAAAAAAACCAGTTACAAAGAGAGAGAAACATTGAATTTTCTTTAATTTAATATAGAGTTGCCGTTTAGTACGTGTTTGATAGCTAGAGAGTTTGGTTGTTTCGGTTGGAATCTGTTTCTGTGTTTAACAGTGTAATAAAAAAAAAAGAGTGAAAAAAAGAAAATGCTATAAAAAATATGATAATGTTAATTAATAAAAATATAAACCTACAAGTATTTTATAAAAATTATATTAAAATGAATTAAAAATCAAAGAGAAAAAGCTATGAATTAATACATAAGTTATAGTGGCAATGAAAAGTTTTTTTACATCGTTAGTGCGTTTACATAAGTGCAGCTACTCCTCGTCGTCATCAATGATAATTAACAAAATACGCCCGTGATATTTAAACTATACAGGTGCTTCACCTTAATTTCTTTTTGTTATAGAAAAATATTAATTTTATTATTTTATTTAAAAAGAAAATCCCGTTTGCCTCTACAACTTTCATAATCAAGAAGAAGAAAAAAAATCATATTTAATTAATAAAAAAAACACCACCTTTAGTTACAACACATACACACAACATTTTATTTATTGTTTTTTCTTTAGACATTATTTTTACCCTAAATTTTGTGGTTGTGCTGAACTTTTTAGTCTGAATACTTTTTTTCTTTTCGTTCAATCATTTGTTGTGTGTTTTATTTTTTCGAAAAAGTGTGAGGCAAATAATTGGTAAAAAAATAATACAAATACCAGAAAGTAAAGAAAAAAATAAAGGAACTATGATGATGTTGCATGCTTTAATAATTTCATTTCGTTTAAATTCGATTTTATTTTAAACGATGGATCGTCGTGCTTTAAAAGTTTATCCAAGAAGGTATTATTTTTCTTTCATTCATGTTAATTTTGTTTTCTAATTATTTTGTTTCCATTTCTATTTAATTTATTGTTAATGTATTTTTTTCATTTAGTTTTTATTTGCTTTTTATTTCTTTTAGCAAATACATTTTTTTCTTTTAGTGTAAATACATTCATTTTAAAAACGTCTGTTTTCTTTTGGTTTTTTCTTTTTTTTTCTCGTCTTTTTTTTATACTATGTTTTGATGTGTTTTGTTTTCTTTGCCTCTTTTTATTGTTTTGTTTTTACGTATACATATTTATGATTCCCTTTTTTCGTACATTTCTTTAGCGCTCATTTCTCTTTTGTATTATTGTTTTTGTTTTGTCATGTGCAGCAAGCAAATACATTAAAGTTATACAGAGTTGCATTTTTAACAAGGTAGATTGACTACTAGTAAATTTGTTGATAACAAAAATATTTCTTGGGTATACATTTTTGCAGACATAATTCTAGCTGAATTTTTTTTTGGAAGAAATAGACTTGAAGGTGTTCTTTTCATGAATTTATTCAATATTTTTATAACAAGTCTATTAATTATTAACAAATTCATCCGATTGTAAATTTAGTTCAGAAGTGCTTTTAATGCTTTACCATAATTTTCTCATTGTTTTGTATTTTTTTCGTATCTTTGTAAGCAATCTTTAAAGTACCCTAATTTAGCCATAATAAATAGTTGCGAGTTAATAATTAAAGTGAAACAAAATATGTTTTATGACAATAAAAAAACTTGTCATGTCACATTGAAAAATTGTTATTAGTGCAGTATTGTAAAAAAACATTACGAAAAAAATTGTTTCTTGCATGCAATACATATTTTAAATACTTGTATCTTTTTCATTTTCTCTTTTTGTATGTTTCTTCTTGAAGTTTTTGTCGACATTAATGTTGTTTTTGTGTATTGTTGTCGCAATATTTTTTGTGCCTGCTGATATCTGATGTGTACATTTAAGACTTTTTTGACGTATATACATATTTAGATATTTTGCTTTGCACGATAGCAACAATAATTCTGTACGATAATTTCAGTGATGTCAATTAGAGATTTTTTGTATGTCTCAAGATAGCAACTTAGTCGGGTATCACACACAGCAATTTTTCTTAAATCTTTTGACTTTTTTTTAATTTTTTTATACCGATAATATTTTATTGTGCAATTTTTTATTTTATACCAATTTTGTCACTTTTTATATAATTTTTATTAAAAATTAATTTTTAATACATATAAATTTATCTAAAAAAAAATTAAAATAAGCATATATTGCAATTGTCACTGTCTTATTTAAAAATAGAAATCTTAATTGTCAAATTGCTATTTTCTGCGTTCTAGTTATTTGTTTAAAATATTTTTTATTGAATTATAACAAAAGCTATATTTATGTAAATTTCAATGCATTTTTTACTAAAATTTTTTAGTTTTTGGTAAAAAATAGCCTTTTTAAAGAGGTGGTAAAATGAAGGGAAATATTTTTCTAAAAAAAGGAAAAACAGAGAATTTTTTCAGTAATACATTTCATATAATCAAAAATATAAAATTGTATCTAAATTTTATTTTCAATCAGAAAAACATTATTGATCTAAATCACAGCTGATATTTATTTTAATTTTATTTGATGCCATTTAATGCTTTTCTTTAGGATACTTGACATTACTGTCGGGAATTTACAATTATTTTACCATTATGGCTCTGTATACATATTCGTAATATACATATGCTACTCTCCCTTTAACACACCATAATTTTAGCTTTTAAAACTACAAAAACCCAACAGTCTCATTGAATAGAGCAGAAACATGGAATAAAATAGCAAAAACAACAAGAACAAAAAGAAAAAATAACGTAGAAATTTACTTAACAACCTTTATTTTAAGGTATTATTTCTATTTTTTCATCTTCTTTTTCTTATTATTTTACAAACGCCAACATACGTGAATAGTACGTGAACAATGTTTGGATGGCTGTTTGTTCGATTTGCCAGTTAGACATAACGTTGCTGTAGTTGTTTGTCTGTATGTCTGTCAGTATGTCGTCTTTTTGAATTCCCAAAATGCACATTTATCAAAAACCAGTTTCCCGCTGTGTTGACAACTGCTGCTTCTGCTTGAGAATTATAGTTGTTTTTTTTTTCAAGTTGTTGTTCTTGTTTGTCTGTCTCTGTTCCTTTGGTCAGTGTGACTTTGTTGTTTTTGTAAATTGAAAGTGTTGCCTTTGCGCACTTCAATGTCTTGACGATTTTTTTTGCAATAATTTTTCTTAAGTCTGGTCTTATGACTCCATCTACAATGTTCCTATATTTGGGTTTTATTTTTGTTAAGATTATATTTCTATATGTGTGAGTGTGTATTGAACATTTTGAATGACGGTGGTTGTTTATTTGTTCTTGGTGTTGTACTTCCCTTTTAAGGAAAATTAAAAAAACATTGCAAAAAAAAAAAAAGAAAACGACCCAAGAGAGATTAAATTACAAAAGAACTTTTCAGACGAACGTTATAGACAAGAACAAAAAATTGCAGATTTATTTCGAGGGTTAAATAGAGTTGCCAAAATCATGGTTTATTTAAACATACACACACTCACACACATTTATTATCAAGATGTGTGAAAGTAATTCGATACAGCTGTTACGCATATTATTATCGTCTTAAAGCCAAATATTTTTTGGCATCAAAAATCATTAAAAAAGGAAATTTGAAAATGTATGCGATTTTTGTCTTAAATTCGTATGACCTGCTATGTATGTGTCTTTATTATACTGAATTGTTTAAAATACATATCGGACTAATTATTGTATCATAGAAGTTCGAAGTGCATACTGCAGAACTTCTAATGCTTGTCAGGGTAATAGTGTTTAAAAAGTCTAAATGAAATTTGAATTTTTAGGAATTTAGGAAATCTGTCAATAAGTTGAAATAATGCTTGGGATAATCATGGTCAAAATTTTACGACTACGAATAAGTTTTTCGATATGTCTATTTTTATACAATTATTGAATAATTTTTCGCCTATTCTTCTATAGAATTACAATTTTTTTAGTATTTTCTTACGAAGAGAGTAATTTAAGGTAAAGCAACTAAACAAATTTGGAATTGTTAATTGCCTTGTTGTCTCAGTTTGGCGGTACTATTGCAGAATTTGTGGACTATAATTAGACACTAGCAGAATGGAATACGTATTTTATGCTCCGGTAATCTCTGCATCTACCCATTGTTGTCATAATGAATTATAGCTAATGGAAATAATCAAAGTAAGACATTGCAAAATTATAAATGACTTAGATCGAAATAGTACGGCTATGGATAGAGCTGGAAATGAAAGGGTGAAATGAATATGGAATAGAACGATTCATAAAAGGAATAGCAAAATATCAAGGATTAAAGTCCTTGATATTTTGTGAAAACTTGGTATGCTATATACAAGTCTAAAATTAACCATGAGTATGAGAAACCCGATAATCATAATAGTTGTACATATTGGGGGAGGAAAATAGAATGATTTTCATAACTATTTCCTGAAATTTTATTATTTAGTAAAAATTCTTCACTAAGAGTTTCCATTTTGGGGAGGAAAATTTCACTTTTTTCCCTCCCCGTGGATCCGCGCCTGTCATTGTCATTGAAAATGCAATTAGGAAATTCGTTCTTAGGGTCTTAGGTGAATTTGTAAAAATATTAACTTATTTATTTAAAATTTTAACATATTTAAAGGATATTAACTTATAAAAAAGTTATTTATTTATTTTAAAACAATTTTTGTCAAATATTTGGACTCAGTTAAAACGATGATTTTTTCATTCAATTTGGAAAATTAAATGTATTAATTTGTTAAGGAATTAATTCATTTCACATACATTTTTTGAATTAAGCTCTGGTATTATATTTTTGGGAATGCTATTATTGAATGAAAAACTATTATTTCTTAATTTAGAATTAAGATTTATGGGAATTAAGGTAAGATTAGAAATTTAGAAATTTATCGACAATTCACAGGATGTTTCCAAAATTGGCCTTGTATTCTTTTAAGGATTCCTTTAAATGAAACTATTTGAACAATAGGAATTATCTTGATATTTGCAATATAAATACATTTTAATATATTTTTTTACTTTTATCTCAAATTTACTATCTTCTATCAATATTAAACACTTTTCTTCTTCCCTATACCTACAAAATTCGAAATAAATCAAAAGTTATGCCAAAAGAATCATCAAATATTTACTTTGCATGAAGTTTAAAATATGTTGTGGGTGTTAAACGTTTCATTTAATAAAAATGTTTTACTGGCAACCCTTGTTTAGATATTGCAGTTTCAAGATGAATATCACCTTTCTTTTTCTTACTTATGATTGCTACAAAAATTCCATTATATTGTTTTCCCGTTCACACTCTTGGCCCATAACGATCCATTGTTATTTTATTGTAGTGTATGAGTGTGTATGTGTGCATTTAAAATCCCAAGCAAAAAATCTGTATCTAAAATAAATCGATAAAATGCGAAATAATGCGCGCGCACTTAAACCCACTACCCGGCTCTTCGAAAACCAACAACCTCAACCTCTTCACTTACTAAAACACATATACAAAGAAATATACAAGTGTGAGTAAATGTGAAACGATAAAACCTGAAATCTCGTAAATTTTTATTTTTTATAATAAAAAAACAAAACGATGGCTGAACAAAAAAAAAAAAAAAAAAAAAAAACAATGACAATCGACCACCACATGTAGTTGAGTAACATAAGAAGAGCGACAACAAAAACAAAACTAATGAAGACAAACATAAAAAATGAAAATGTGCATGCAAGCATACAAATTACAAAAACAATATAATAATGAAGTACATATTTTCTTCTTTATTGTTGTTTTTGTAATTGTGCTATACAGTGTGGTGTAGTATGTATGGTACCATGGTACATTAATTTGTTTCTATCGTTTTTTCTTTATTTTTTTTCTCGTTTACTGTTCCCAAAGAGGGATTAAATATGAGTTTTTTCCATATTGGGTTAATAACATTTGTAATTTGTTGTTGTTGTAGTTTAATACACACATACATCCATATTACTTGTATATATTTATGGAGTTTTTGGTTGTTGATTTAAGCAACAAACCTTTTTTTTGATGTAGTCTCTGTAGTTATTATGGGTTGCCTGTCTTGCATGCCTACATACTACGTTTAATGGTTTCTTTCTATACAATTTTAAACCGTATGGTTTTTAGTTTCTTCTTTTGTGAAAATGTTTTATTTTATATTTCTGTGTATAATGGATGATGATTATGATAATGATGATAATCATTATGGTTGTCTTGAATTTGTTATTTTCATTTTTGTTTCATATGATTCTTTAGTTTTATTTTTTGCTGTTCAGAAAAAAATTATGATGGCGTAAGATAAAGATAATGAATTAAAAAATATAAAAAAAGAAGTTTCGTTTTAGTAGTGGCATTGTTTAACAGAAAATTTTTATGCAGAAGTGAGATGAAGAGAAGAGCAAGAAACAAATATTAATACAACGTCTGCTGCAGTATTTTATATGTAATTATTACTTTTGCTGCTGCTGTTACACCCCCATCTAATCTATTACCATGTTGTTTAGTGTCAGTAATTCGCCGTCTGCTTTTCAGTGTCTGCGCCAGTTTTTTGTTATGATTACTTTCTTATGTACATCCTTCCTCTAACTATTTCAACATTTTGTTGCAATAAAAATTGTATACTTTTATGTTGTGAAAAAGAAATGTCAAAAACAAGTCTTGTTTATTTCCCCAACTCTTGGTTTGTTTACATTTTTTTTAATATTCACGTCACATTTTTTCGTAGTAAGTTTGTGTATGTGTTTCGCATTAGGAAACAAGATTGCCAGAGTAATTTATAATATGTTTCACAGTTTTATAATAAACAAAATGAATTTTGGTTTGGGCAAGTTTTGCTTTTTAATTTTTTTCACTTCTTTCTTTTTAAGCAGGTTAATTTATTGGTTGCTTATTTGTTTTTATTTTCTATTTATTTTCATCATAGCGAAGCCATCATCATTTGTAATTTTAATAGCTTTTAGATTATGATTTTTTATTCGTTTGATTTATATTTGTTGTTGTTTTTTTTTTAATATTTACGATCTTCGGGTTTATTATTCGCTATTCAATTCGTTAAATAAAAACATTTACATACATATAGTAAAATAAAGTTACCATAGCATTATGAAATAATTTTTAGTAGCCTTATCAGGATTTGGCGATTTTTTTATATATTTTTATCGAACTATAAATTGGCTTAAAATAAATTGTACTAGAGTGTATAGAACTGAAAATTTGATATGTGTGAACCCCGAATTATTTTGTAAAATGTTCCTTGCATAATTCCTTTTATATCTTCATATTATTTCCTAACAGAGATGAAAAGAAAAAATACTTATGGTTATCAAAATAAATTCCAAATAGTACATTTTTTCTCTATCAGTTACTTATATAGTGTAAATATTAAAGCTATTAAAATAAACTCAGAAGAAATAAGTCCAAGAACAATTTTGTAAAAACGAGCACTTCAGTTTTAGTTTTGATAAAATATAATTTACCTGATGTGTTCAAAATATTAATATATTTTTATAATATAGTTCGTTTGCCCTAAAAACTTACATAAATTGTTATAATTGTATGGACAATTGAAGACAGCGTTATTACTCATATAATAAATAAAATTTGTAAAAATTATGGAATATCCAGCTAATCGTTTGACTGCATCGAATGGCTCAAGGCATTATATTATCAAAATTGACGTATAAATCTTGATTTTATTCGAAATAGCATTGATTTTATTCAGGTTTATGTTGAATAAAAATGAAAAAATGAAGTAAAACAAATAGAGTAACAGAGAATATATGAGTGATCAAAAAAAGTTTTAGAAAGGTTTATTAAGAAAGGCTTCAAAGGCCATATTATCTGGTTAAACATCATAGTATAATTAGAAAGTCAACTTGTAAGAACAGCTGCTTGACATACCACGCGGAACTGTCAAATTGTTAGTGTATTCCTATGCAAAATTTTTTTCGAGAGTAGTTTACACTTCCTCTCTTTTATTCTCTCATTTCTGTTTATAGTATTTTGACATTGTGTGCAGTAGTTCTACACTAACAAAATACAAGCAATTTTTGTTTTGTAGATGTACGAACACTTTATAATTACGCTATGGTTAAACATAAAACTCAACTTGCAAAAATTTGCAAAGTTTCAAAAGGACCATAGAATAGTTTCATTTGTTAATTAACCATTTTTCAGAATGACTTTAAGAGAAAAATTGTTGAACTGAAATTAGATAACATTTATGTTTTTGTAAACATTTTTATTAACCTATTGGGAGTATAATCCTTAGGACTAAAATCCAAATTCAACAAAATATTATGTTCCGTTAAGTTTTATTCCGATTACAAAAATATTGTTTTTTAAAAAGTAAAAACATTTTAATTTAATGTTTTTACTTTTTAATTTATTAAATAAATAATTTTTTTTAACAAAATAGGAAAACAAAAAACAATTATTGGGATAATTCGACAATTCATATTGGTTCCTGCAATCAGTTATACGAATTATCAAGATTATACTGTTTCAGAATTTTCTATATAGGTTTACAAAATTATTTCAAAACATGTATATAAATATTTTCTCTAGAAAAATGTTTTAATAGAATTAAAAGAATCTGAAATTTAAATGGACATTTTAAATAACTTTTATTATATTTAAATCAATTTTACATAAAATCATCTTCTAAAAAAAATTCTAGTAACTGTACTCTTTTTTAAGAAAAAAAATTATATTCTCAACCCTTTTTTTGTCGTTTTTATAATTTTTATACAAAAAAAAATTCACCTTTTTGCCACAAAAGAAATGCTTCCTATTATCTGACACCGTAAATTGCACCAAAAAAAATTTCTGTTCAACCCTTAAATGAAACATGTACTAATGTATTAACCGAATAAGAATATTTGCAATTGGTATTCCTTTGGCTCATTGTAGTAATTTTTTCTAATAGGCAAAACTTCTAAAAAAAAAAAAATGTTTCGTGTGTTCTTATGGTCTATGTTTGCATCTGTGTCATAATTTCTAAATGGTAATTGTAATACAAACATTTTATTTATGTTAATTTATACAAAATGAAATTGTTAACAAAAGTTTACTGCCACTGTTAATATCGTGTCCTCCCCAACATTTTTGCCTGAAAATATTAACGAAGGGTTGTTGAAAAATCTTTCTTTAATGTATGTGGCATTGGCGGGGGTGTTTTGTTATTGAAATATATTTTCCTAAGAGTATTTGTTTAGTTTTTTTATGTTTTAAATATATGGCGGAAATTCTATTAATTTTTTTGCCAAAAAAAAAAAAAACATAGAACTAAGGGATGAGAATTTAGCATATTTTGTATAGCCTTTCCTTTAATATAATAGTGAATATTATACAAGGGTGAATCTTAGATGTTTTAAAAATATTTTTATGAATCTTCAAAAATTTACTTAAATTTAAGGTTTTATCAGTAGAATATTCTGATTTTCTCAAACAGAATATTTCTAAAATTTGTTTAAAATTAAATTTAAATCTGAAATAAGAAAATAATGAATGAAAACTGTTCTTCTATATTTAAAAATTATTCTTAATATTTCAAAAATATTGGAAATAAGTTGTTTTAATTACCATTAAAAGATGATATTAAAATTACTATCAACTAACAAAAAGTATCTTTGCTCAAATAATCTTAAATAGAGTAGTTTGTTAAACTAATTTTTCAAGTCTTTTAAAATCAAAAGTAAATTTATGCATTATAATAATAGCACGTTTTTATGTTGATTTTTCTTTTGCTACTTTTAGAACAACGGCCACAAGAGAAAGTGAAAACACAACAACAACAGGAAACACAACATATCTGCCAACCCAACCCCTAAAGGATAATTCAAATATAAGAATAATTAAACTCAATGCTGAACAAGCGCACTTAGTCGAACAGAAACAACAGCAACATCTTGTAACACAAATACAAACAACAACAGCAACAACCCCACTTACAAACGGCAACGGTAATAATATTAATAGCAATCACTCCACTACAACATACTTGACAAATTCAAAAGTTTCCAATACCAATACTACCCCGACAACAAACGGAAATAGCAGCCCGAAAGTCTCTAATACAAATACTAGTGGTGGTGGCAACGAACGCCCTCTTAAGTGTTTGGAAACATTAGCACAAAAGGCCGGTATAACATTTGACGAAAAATACGATTTTGCTCCGTCATCATCTGCGGCCAACACAATAACTTCAGCCTCAACGCCACCACTCCATACTCAGTCCCAGTTACAAACGAACAAAACTGCGGTTACTGTTAGTTCAAATACTTATTTTGTTAACGGTAATAAAAGCTTCACGCTGGAGAAGTCACAGAGTCCAGCTCAACAGGTGGCACCTGGTACGGTGCCCCTACATATTTCACCCGAACAATTGCAACAAATACAACAGTATCATCAACTGCAGCATGGCTCGCCATTTGCTGCCATTCAAGTTAAACAAGAATTTCCTACACAGCAGCACACACTAACGGGACCCGGTGGCAATACTACCGAAATTAAACATCCCGGCCTACTCGATGCTGCCACCCAGGGTCAATTGCAACAGATGCAAATGCAATTGGCTCAAGCTGCAGCTGATGCAAACGGTGGCGCTGGTCCCAACAGTCCTGCCACCCAACATACGCCCACTAGTGCAGGCGCCGTGGCTGCCATGCAACAACAACATTCGACCACCATAAGTACAATGTCGCCGATGCAATTGGCCACAGCTACGGGTCAAGTAACTGCCACTGGTGATTGGACTCAAGGTCGTACTGTGCAACTAATGCAACCGTCCACAGGATTCATATATCCGCACATGTTAGTACCCGGAAATCTCCTGCAATCTGGTCTGGGTCAACAACCCATTCAAGTAATAGCTGCTGGCAAGCCATTCCAGGGAGGCGCTCCTCAAATGATCGCTACAACTCAAAATACAAAACAAATGGCAATCGGAGGTAATACTGGTTTTCCTAGTGGCACAACATATGCCATACCCTCTAGCCAATCGCCACAGACTTTGCTTTTCTCTCCCGTGAATGTAATATCACAGTCTCCCCAACAACAGCAACAGAATATTCTACAAGCAATGACGGCAGCCGCCAATGCCCAGCAACAACAGCAGCAGCAACAGCAACAAAAGAATACAGTGGATGCACAAAAAGGTTTGCAGCAAAAGGTAGTGCAAAAAGTGACCACCACCACGAATACTGTACAATCAGCTGCCGGTGCTGTGGCTGCTGCCCAACAACAGCAGCAACAGGCTACCCAACAATGTGTACAGGTCAATGCTCAATCTGCTGGAATGCCAGCTGGTACCACCCAAATTATAAGTCCTTTACAACAGGCCACTGGACAGCCACAACCTTTACAAATTAATGCCACTCCATGGGTGCAAAGTGTGCCATTTTGGTCTAATGGCTTGCAACAGCTAGCCCAAAATCCCATTATTATAAGAGGTACACAGGCAGATGGTACGCCGGGTGTATTCATACAACAACCTAGTGGGCAAACTTTACAGGCTCAGCAACCAAATCGTAAGTTTATTTCTTTTTACCTTAAAAAATCTAACTTGAGAAAATAATTTATTTTGCAAAACTATTTCAGAAATAACATTACAATGCAATGTCACTCAAACACCCACTAAACAACGTACCCAATTGGAACAGTTGGCTGCTGCTAAACAACAGCAACAGGCGGGACAAGCTCATACCCAGCAAGTGGTACAACAACAACAAGCTACGCAACTACAAGTTCAGCAGCAGCAACAACAGCAGGTGACAAATGTTCAACAACAACAGCAGCAGCAACAACAACAACAAGCAGTTGTTCAAGCTCACCTACAGCAACAAGCTGCAGCTGCTGTTGCCGCTGCCAATCAGCAACGTGGTCAAGCACAGATTCTACCGCAAGCTGGTGGTGCCCAAATACGTCCAGCATCATCAGTATCCACGCAAACTGCTCAAAATCAAAGTTTACTTAAACAAAAAATGCGTACCAAACAGCAGGCAGTGCGACCCGCTCTACCAGCTATGAAAACTGAACCTCAAACCGTTCAGCAGCAACAACAGCAGCAAGTGGCAAAAACTACTACTGTTGCAGGCCTTCAACAACAAATTACAGCAGCTGTTGCAGCACAACAACAACAGCAACAACAGGGTCAGCCGACGATGCATCAAGTTGTTACATCAGCGGGAAATAAGTAAGTGAATAAAAAATAATATTTTGAAAAGAGAAAAGTCTTCTCTACTTGTGAAATAAAAAACAAATTTTAAATTTTGTTCTATTTTTTTCGTAGAATGGTGGTTATGAGTGCTGGCGCCCCGATCACTATACAAAATGGCCAAACGTTACAACAGGCCGTTGACAAACAACAACAGCAGCAACAATTACAATTGCAACAGATACAAAAGCAACAACAACAGTATCTGCAACAACAATTGATTCAACAACAATTTGCTCAAATACAATTGCAACATCAACAGCAGCAACAACAAGCAGCTGTACACCAACAACAACAGCAACAACTGCAACAAGTTGTAGCAGCTCAACAGCAGCAGCAGCAACAACAACAACAACAACAGCAGCAGCAAGTAGGACAACAACAGCAGACACAACCGCAAATTCAATTGCAAGTTGGCCCACAGGGATTTATAACTGCACAACAACAACAACAATTGCAAACTCAATTATTGCAACAACAACAACAGCTGCAACAACAACAGCAGCAACAAAGAGACCAACAACAATCTCAAAATATTATACATCAAATTGTAGTCCAGCAATCACCGCAACAACAGCAGCAGCAACAACAACAGCAGCAACAGCAAACACAACAGTTGACACAACAAATAACAGCTGTACCATTCTCGGTATCATCCTCGACGCCAGCTTCTATAGCTACATCGCAAGCTTTGCAACAACATGTAGCGTATCAAACAAAAACATCAAATTCACTGCCTACCACTTCAGTGGTAACAATTTCCAATCAAACTGGTCCATTGGTTACAAGCACAGTTGGTTTGAATCAAGCTACTGCTCAATTACAACAACAGCAATTGATTGCAGCAACTATAGCCGCCTCTCAGCAGCAGCAACAACAACAGCAGCAACAGCAATTGCAACAACAACAACAACAGCAGCAGCAAGCTCAACATTTGGTAGCAGTTGCACAACAACAGCAGCAACAACAACAGCAGCAACAACAACAACAAAACACTGTTATGCCACCTCCTTCATCTCCAGCACAAAATCCTATTCTAGCTATGGCTTCTATGATGAATGCTGCCGCTGGAGGTAATCTAACAGGCAATAATTCACTTACAACTGCCGTTGCTATGACTTCGCCCATGGGCAACAACACAACAACGAATGTTTCTTCATTGCCAGCCACACCCACAAAAACAGCCATTGAACAACTGAAAACTGTATCAAGTGCACCCAGTACTCCCTCGACAGCTACTATTAATGTCAATCCCGCTGCATCAGCACCATCAACTCCTGTACAACCCACCACAAATGAACCACCACCGAAGGAGACCCCAACAAAAGCAAACGATAATAAAAACAATGAAACTTCAGCAACAACCACAATGACTACCACACCATCATCTACTCTCTCTACTATTGCCACAAATAATAGTGCAACCACACAGCAAGCACAGCAGCAAAATTCACTTACTGTTACAGCATCTAACCAAACAACTACTACATCATCTGAAACGCCACAAATGGCCGTACAACCTATGGACACTACTGAATCATCGAACGAATCTCCGTCTGCTTTAGCCACAAAACAATCCCAGGCTAATGCGACAGTGGCTTCAACCACACAAACATCTGAAAGTAGTAATTCCTCTCCTTCCAAATCTCAAAAATCTTCCAACACTCAACAACAACAAAGTGGTTCTAATAATGAAAGCGAAAAATCCTCCACAAATCAGTTATCTTCAGTTGTTTCTTCCACACCCGATGGAACAACGTTGCCGACGTCATTGCCAGCTGTTAGTACCACCTCCTCCACAAGTTGTACCACATCCATTACTACTACATCGTCTAGCACCACCACCTCAAGTACTTTTAGCACCTCCACTTCAACTAGTACAACAACTACTAGCAGCACTCCTCTCTCTACTAAATCCAGTGGTCCACCTCCAAAATCTACACCAGGAGCTACAATTGTTAAAGTTGAAAAGGATTTACCTAAAGCCATGATCAAACCAAATGTTTTAACTCATGTCATTGATGGTTTCATAATACAGGAAGCAAATGAACCGTTCCCAGTGACACGTAAACGTTATACGGACAAGGATGATAGTGATGAATTGCCCCGTAAGTAATATATATAATATTGTTAGATAATTAGTTATTTGAAGAGGTTATCTTTAAAATTATTTGTAGCGTTTAAAGCTATCAACCAAATTTGTTGGGTGATTAATTATTCAAAGAATTTATGCTTTTGGAAAAAATCGTTTTAATTTATTTTTTTACTTTTTTCATTTACAGAAAAGAAACAAGCTTTAGATGATGCCACTAATAATGCAAACAACAATAATAATGTATCAACCAGTCCTCTACCGGCCGATATGGTGGCATGTGAACAATGTGGCAAGCCAGAACATAAAACTAAACTGAAAAAGAAACGTTTTTGTTCTCCGGCATGTGCACGCCAAGCTAAAGCCTCAATTGGTGAACAGGTCGCACAAGCTCAGCAACAACAACAGCAGCAGCAACAACAACTGCAATCACATCAACAACAACAACAGGCTGAGGCAATAAATAATTCAAATATGAACAATCTTAACGAATCTAATAATACCAGCCATATAAACAACAGCATTAACATGGACATGAGTAATTCCATGGCCACAACACCTATGGTTTCAATAAGTACTGGCGTTGTTGATCGTATGCAGACTGATAACACTCTAATGCCGAGTCTACCAATTGTAACCACTGCGCCCCAAATGCAAATGCAACAACCACCAACGCTGGCATCATCAGCCGCCACCATACCAAATACTGTTAATGAGAACGCTGCCTTAGCACCAGTAGTGGCGACAACTGCAGCACCTGCTGTAGAACAACAACCACAAATGGCCAATTGGACAGTGTCCGATGTGTGTGAATTCATTAAAAATCTTCCAGGCTGTAGTGATTATGTTGATGACTTTGAGCAACAAGAAATTGATGGCCAGGCCTTATTGCTGCTCAAAGAGAATCACTTGGTCAATGCAATGGGTATGAAATTGGGACCGGCACTCAAAATAGTAGCCAAAGTTGAATCAATGAAAGAAGTTTCTGCTGCAGCATTAAATGCTGCCAACAATGCTATGGAAGGCAATAATGTAAACTCGCAATAAATCCATAAATTCAAAAAGTAAAAATAATTTCATATTGTAAATAATTGGAACCCTTTTAAAAGAAACTGAACTAAACGAATAAATAAGATTTAAAAAAAGGCTGTATTATACAAAATACTAAATTTAAACATTACGATAGATTAAACAAATTAAAACTGCATCTAACTTAATTCAAAACTATAATATTATGTATTTTGCTTAAATATTAAAGAGCAAATTAAAAAAAGAAAAAAATCAAAGAAAATTTAAATTACTATACACTACTGTACATAAATAATAGTTAAGATTTAAACAAATTGTGGATTTTCATTCAATTATTCTATATTCAAATGAAAATAATTCTAAATGTAACAAGAATTCACTATATTTGTATGAAATTAATTGAATATAAATTATTTCTTCTTCTTTTTTATTTTATTTGTTCATAAGTATTTATTTTACTGTTATTGAAAGAAAAATCTAAAACACAAGATATCTTTAAGATAAATTTATATAAATAAATAGAATATAAATAACAAATATTCATACATACATACATATATTACATAAATGTATTAATGTCTTAAGATTGTAATGATATTATTAAATATTTTTAACATTTAGTTCTTTTTTTATCCATGTTTTTTTTATGCAATCTATTAAATAAGATTTTCTATTTTGTTTTATTTTCATTTAAATTTTTAAAATCATTTTTTTTCTATATATATATGACGTATTAGATTTACGAACTTTTTGTTTTTAATTTTCATCTTAAAATAAGTATAGTTTTATGTTTTTTAATATTATTAACAATTAATAAGAAATATTAATTAATAATACTATAAAATAAATTCACTGAAAAGTGTTAAAAAATATTGTAAAACAACATGATTTTTTGTTTCATTATTATTTGTATGTGGGGTTACCATTTACGAAACGTTTTGATCAGATGGAATCTATATTTAATGCGAAAATTAAATATTGGTGGTAGCGTTTTTTTATTTTATTGTCAATTGAAAAAAATTTGTTTTACAGAAAGTATTTTACAGATTATAGCCACAGTTCTTTTAATACAAAATTTAGGATCTGGGCAATAAGAAGGACAACGAAAACGTTTTTGGTTTGGCCATTAGGACCATGTGGTACCCTACGAAGTAGGTAATGTATTTCCCCACATACTCTCAATATGATTTACTATTTCCTTGGTTCACATGTCATTGGAATCGTGATCTACCGAGAAATTTAGGCACTACGATCTTGTAGAGCTGGACATTCACATTTCAGATTCGTCATCTGGAATGGCTTGGATTACCGCCTGAACTTAGTTGTTAGTTATTTTACGTAATAAAATGTGAGAATATCACTTTCGAATAAATCACGAGCTTTTCTCCAACAAAATCTTCGAGAACGACTATCGAAGGCGTTTCGAGAATGAACTCGTAGAGTTCACCTGTCGTTCAGTTTGCGACAGCTATTTCATCGATAACGAAGATTCGGTTATAATCGAATAATAAGTGATATCGTTAGCAAAACGGGAAATTATTCGTTTTTGATATCGAAAATTGTTCGATATCGATATTACTTACGAGCAGTAGTTCTATTCTGTTTCATTTTCATTTTGTTTCCTATTTATAATTAAAAGCTGATTTAATTGTTTAAGAAATTTTTTATAAAAAAAAAAAAATACATTTAAATGTCAACTTTGTAATACAATAAGAAGTGATATATGTCGATGGTCCCAGACGAAGTTTCAATAATATTAGTGTTTCTGTTGCCAAAATCCACTTTTTAGATTAAAGTTTACAGAATTAATCTACAACATAAAATGATCATGCAACAATGTCACTTATCATGTACAAACAAGAATATTTGTGTTTTTTTCAGTAACAAAACATTAAGAAATTGATCATTTACTTTCGAAATTTTATCAAAAAATAACATAAATAAATAAATAAATAAATAAATAAATAAATAAATATTGCGATAATTTATCGTAACTTAACTATTGAGAAATTATCTAGTAAGTTACGATACCACGAACTTTAAATTCTTATTTAATTTTCGATAATTTCCACACAGTTTCGGATGTTTCGGATAGATAGTTGTGCTCCTACAAATACACTGGTGCATATTCCTATAAACGCACTTAATTTTTTTTCTGTATTTTTGTT
>MINK01002525.1:2592-13989 GCA_001735545.1 Phormia regina
TTTTCATCAAAATTTAATAAATATGTTCAAGAAAAAATAAAATAAAAAATAAATTTTGGTATGATTTATTTTCCTATACACATTTTCAATTCATTCAATCATCTAGTTGATTGATTTAATTAATTTATTAATTGGGAATTTTTTTCTGTTTTGTATTTTTTATAGTTTATAGTAATTGATATAATCATTTTGATGAGAGGTACAATTTTGAGCAAGTTTTTAATTGAATCAATTATTTTCATATATATTTGTTAATTGGTGACTTTTTTTTCTGTGTATCGACTTAAATTTTTTTATTCAATAGATAATTCTGTTCTTTAACTATTAGCAAAAAAATCGGTCGGAAATACTATATATGAAAACTATATATATGAAAAAACTGGACTAAGAGCATTCAAAATTATGGTGCTTAAAAATTCAAACGCAAATAACAGACGCAGACAGCATGTTTCTTAGAGGTCTTATCAGGACCTACAACAATATATAAAAGTATATTTGAAAACCGAGAAGAAATCGATTAAAGAATATTTTATGTAGTGTCTCCCTTCCAAACTTAACATTTTACACTCCTCTGCTATGCCCATACCAAATTTCATTCAAATCCAAACAGCTAATCAAAAGTTATTGATTTAATTCCAAAAAATTTCGATTCTATCCCACTGTGCATTGCTACAAAAAACTAGATAATATATATGTGAAATATTTTTAGTTTCCGCGTGTAGTAAAAATGAAAAAGTTTAATATACAGTATCGGTCATATAATTAGACCACCCTTAAGTAATATTTTAAAGTATTTATTTTCTTTTAATACACAAACTTTTAAAGCATATTTATTACAGGGATAGGTTTTGTATACCAAACCAAACATTTACAATTTCATTGCAAAAAATTTTTTTTCATAAAAAGGTCCAAATTTACATGGACAACTAATTAGCCCACCTAACTTTAGATAACTCATAGTAATCGCAACATTATAATTTTTCAATATTTTGTTGGATAACCTTTTTGTTTTATTACTGCNNTTACAGGGATATGTTTTGTATACTATAGTCTAATTATTACATATAACATAGAAACCAAACATTTAAAATTTTATTGCAAAAAACAAAAAATTTCATAAAAAGATCCAAATTTTCATGGAGAACTAATTAGCCCACCCAACTTTAGGGTGGGCTAATTATATGACCAATACTGTATATTGCACAGACGCAGGTGGAAGACATTTTGCTGGTGAGGCATATTTAAATCCTGGAAATTTTCATGTTTGCTACTGCCCGAGGAAATGTTGAAAAGACTTTTAGGACCCAAAGCAGACAAAATTTCTTTAAAAAATGCTGACATCAAAAGCTTTATAAAGTTCCGGCAAAACAAAAAAGGTTTTTTATTAAAATGTTAAAAAAGTGTTTAACTTTGATGAGTCTCTTTAAAAACTAAAATTACATTGCTTTATGATTTACCTTTACATTGAGATATAATTTGGCTTATATTTTTTATAGCAAACTAAAACATTGGGCAGTGGGAAAGAGTAGAAAATATTTAGAAACAAATTTGTAACCTCTAATCGGTTTATTGGACTTATATAAAATTGTTTACAGGTGTAGTAGAAGAACGTATATTTCTTCTTTAAAAGGGGGAACGGAGCTATGGAGGCCCGAATTTAAAAAATATACTTTAATTCCAAAAAAACGGAAAAATAACTATTCGCTTCTGATAGTGATAAGTTACAGATTTATTTCCAAAATATTGTTTATTGTGTTCCACTGTGCATTGGTATCTGGCTATAACTAGTTATTCCTCTACTCAAGGTAATGAGAAAAATAATGATAACACATTACTAAGTAATGGGTAATAGTAGTAATTAGGGTTTGTTAACATAAGTCATAAGTTGGCACGTTTTAACACTAAAGATTCATTTTCATTTTTATGCCTTTATTGACCCAATTAATTTGCAAACAAAAAGGCATCTTGATTGCTAATACAGAAACAAAAATACTACAACAATATAAAAAAAAAACAAAAATAATTGCTTGTCATTACCAAACATTGGTTGTAGTAGCTACAAAATAAAATAGTATACTCGTGGCAAATGTTGTTACTGGAATATATAAAACAATAAGCGGTTAATCGAATAATTTCACTTCATATACTTTTCAAATACATTATAAATATACAATTTCATATAACAAATATATAAATCGATTAATCGATATAAGTTCGATTTAAGAAAAACTAAAATTATTGAATACCCTAATATTTTACTTTGATGTTGGTATGATACACAACAAAAAAATATTTATAAAAGAAAATGCTTAGGAGAATGTAAAACAAATCTTAGAGTTCAAACTTAAAAGAAGAAAATGCCATTTAGTACTTAAATAAAAAATTTAGTTATAAAGACAAAGATAAAAGAAAGCATTTGTTCATAACAGTTGTAGTTTTTTTTTTTTTTTTAACTTGAAAATATATAAAATTTTTAGTTTTATTTAATTGTTTATGGCAAATATTTGTATTGACATTATAAATTAGAAAATGCTTCGCTTCATACAAACAAAAAGCTTTAAATTATTTAAATAATGTTACAACTAAGTTTATGATATTTTTTTGGTTCTGATTTTAATATAAATAAAAAAATATCCAAAGAAAAACAATAACATTTAACTTTAGATTTTTTAAATTGGTTTTTGTCCTTTTGTTTAATTTTACAGGAAGAAGAAAAGTTACAAATTCCTCTCAATTGAAGGTTACAAAAATGTTGTTAATTGTTTCAACGGTTTTTGTTTGTTTGAATTTGCCCAGTTTTATTATGAGAATGATAACATATCTAGAGGTAAGTAAATATTATTTATTATAATATATAAAAATTTTTTATTTTTCTATTTTACCAGATGAAGAACACAATATTCACATTTAAATTCAAATACAGGGTATTCATATGTACTAAGTATAAAATACAATCTTTTTAATTGTTTTTAGTTCTTGTGATAAATCGCGTTTTGTTATATTAAGGAAATTGCACCATATATTAAAGCAAATCTCCAAAAAGACTGGTCTGATTATATTCAAATGACATCGGGTCTATATTCGGCTATGCCCAAAGTAATTTTAAATGAATTTCGTCTAAAACGAAATCCCTAACATATACAGAGGCTTTAAAATATCGAAAACCGGGGTTAAAGCCATCTTTTTAAGCATATCTTTGTCATTTATAAACCAATTTTGCTGAATTTCAATAGAAAAATTCTCGAAAGGATTTCCGATTGTTAGATATATATATTATATATGTCGGCTGTTGGTGGTCATCATAAACACCATTTCAACCGACACGCGGATGAACGAACATGGTTCTATCGTCATTAATTTCGATAAGGATTTAGAAAATGTTAACCTTTTCTGCTCTCCAACGAAAGTTGTGAAAATTACAAACAGAATGATGACAAACCTATACTTAAACATGCTTTACACATGTAGTGAAAGATATAAAAATATAATAAAAAAAATTACAATTCAAATTATCTTCAAGTCATTTATGTATGATAGTGTAGGATATACATTTTGTTGTTATACATATAAGTTGCAACTGAGCGTAGGCGATAATAGAATAAATGTTAAAGAATTTTTATTATATTATCATAAAACCTCAAAGTATTTATTTATATTTATTTCATTAATTAAATGAAATTAATTAAAATGTCTTGAATAAAACAAGGAAAGGTTGAATAGTAAACAATTATATATTATATAGCGCATAATATTTATAAAATTAGTTTTTTTTTCTTCTTTTCGAATTTATTTGCATTTGTAAAAGTCTGTAATTAAAATTCCTAAATTTCGAATGAATATTAAATGAATTGAATTAATTTAATTATATAAAATAATATACCTTCAATGCGCAAATATATTTGTTAATAATATTGGTTTACATATACATACAGAGAAAAAAACATGGTCACACCATGATCAGCACAACTATACATTGATCTAAATATTACCATGTTCATGATAGCAATGTTTATGATTCCGTTTTATCATTTAATTATTACCCACAATCAAAATTTTAATATGGTTGAATGAATTATAGATATTTGATTTTCCCATGTTTTTAAAGTTCGAAATTTATAGACTTTTTTTTGAAAAATATTTTTATAGACTTAAACAATTTAAAATAAATTTACTTGACCCTATATTTTGTCAGTAAGCCCGGGTTCACACACAGCAATTTTTCTTGCCGCAATTCTGAGTTTATAGGAGAGGGAGGAGAAGAGAATACTAAACTTTTACGTTCTCTCTTTTCAACAAAGTCAGAATTGTGGCAAGAAAAATTGCTGTGTGTAACCCCTTACAACTGTAAAATATTCACTTTGTAAGATTTTTAAGAATTAATTCCATACATAAGTATGGCTATAGTATATTTAGCCTTTGTACGCGCAGAGAAAAAATATGGTTTAGGTGACCATAAACCAGAGATGGAAAATGAAAATATTTTTCGACATCAAAATAAATTTCAAATAGTACTTTTTGCATCTTCAAAGTACTAAAATTCAAATTTTTTATAATTCTTTAATTAATTAAATAAATTAATAAATAAATAAATAATTAATAATTTAATTATTTATTTATTTAATCTGAAAGAATTTAGTTCTTATACTAAAGTACAGTTAAAGTGCAATAGCAGGTTGGATCATCAGCTCTAGCAACACCAAATCGTTTCATGATTTTATTCAAATTAAATATTATAGTAAAATATGATAATAAATATGGCCCTGTTATTAAAATAAACTTAAGAAAAAAAGTCGTCTATCGAGAACTTTATTAAAATATAATTCTCATTAAAATATAATTCCTTAACTGATATCTGAACATTTTCATTACAGTTTGCTGTATCGAGCATAACAACTTGAAGTTTTTAGTTATTATTGTATACAATTTTATAAATTAAACCTATTTAAATTGTCCTAACTACTTAAGTTATCTTTTTAGAACTTAAAGCCCCAGCCCATCTAATCAAAGTTAGTGTTCATTCAAATTTCATTAATAATAATTGTAAATATAAATCAAAAGAGTTAAAAAACGTAGATTTCTAATCAAATATTATGTTACTCTAAAATATATTTTCATTTATCCCCTGTTTTTATAAGACAAGCGAAAAACTTGTCTCGTCAAAATATATGGAAAACAACAAATAAATTTCAAATTTGTGAAGTCAATTTTTTCTTTTGTCTTATAAAAACTGGGGATTAAAAATTTTATGTTCAATTCGAGTTATTAAATATCCAACTAAACGTTTGAGAGTATCAAATAGTTTCAGGGAGTACCTCGGTACTTTTGAATGTTAAATAGTATCAAAAAATGTACTATAATATCAACTTTTACCATCCCTGCATAAACTAAGAGCAACATACTATAATTGTAATAAATATACCTTACCATAAGTATATTTGTACGTAATTATAATTATGATTCTATTTTATAATTTAATAGTAAATTTTATAACCTTTTTTTAAATATTGGCTTCAATTTCATCATGTTTTATAATTTAATAATCATGTCATGTTATCATATTTATATTCCTTAGTATCCTTAGTATCACGATATGCTGTACATTTATCATACTGAATAAAAACAAACTTTATTAATTTATATTTGTTAAATGAGAATTAATATACTAAGTAACTACGGGTCTAAAAAGATTGGCTTAAATATGATTTCATACAAGAATGGTTAAATACATATTGTAATTCAGTAAACTATATTAAAATTTTGATTGTGGGTATAATGAACACGGTATTATTCAAATCAATGAAAAACGCCTATACAAACATTGAATAGTTGTGGTGATCATGGTGTGACCAAGTTTTTTTCTCTGTGTGTAGGAAGTTATTCGAGAATTAGTAATTTGTTCTAGAAATGATATAGAAGTTCTACAAAAATGAGTTCTTAAGTATTAGTTCTCAAAAACATTCTTTATAACGAATTTAGAATCATATTAGTGTAAAAATTATTTGTGATACAACTACTTCTGAAAATGTTATTATTACACTAATTCTCGAACTAATGATCTTAGAACATGTTCTAAAATTTTTTCTGGTAAATTTTAATATTTAATTATTTATTTGCGATTTTATATTTTTATAATTTTAAATTCAAACACTTAATTAAAATTTTCGTTTTTTTTATGATACTCTGCCCATTTCCATGAAATAATATATTTTCCATTATTTCTTTTGACCTATTACTTTTAATAATGTAGAATAAATCACTAACATATTTTTACATATTTAAGACCATTTCTGGGATTATGATGAGAATTAAATATTATTTTTATACCAAATAAACTATTGTTATTATATTAGTATAATAAAATAATCATTTCTGTTTAAATAACTTTTAATAGGAAAACTTTTACATTTACTGTATCATATACATATAAACTAAATTTGTTTTATGATATGAACTTAAAAGGAATAGTATCATTATTATGTGAGCAATTTTGTTATTATCATGAACGTTTTTAAATTTTTGGACATTTAATAGTTACATTTCATGAATATTGTGATCAATACATAGTATAGTAATGATTCGAATATTGTTCATGATAAATCTATATATCCAAAAATATATTATGAGTGACTTCTCGACAATTATCCTATTTATGTAGCCCAATTAATACAATAATATTTTTTCTTTTTTAATAAACCTTTTTTTGTTTTTATCATTAGTAAATTTAACTATGACCAACTTTCAAATATATATTTATTTCTTTTATGCGTGTTAAACTGCAATTGACATCAATGACATACAGTCATCAAATTGTGGTTACAATTGAACATTAAACAGTGTTGCCATTTTTTTGTAATAATGCAGGAATAGCAATTCAATAAATTTTTTTCTTATTTATTTAAAGTTCATTTTGGTATATATTTGTGTAAATTAGTTTTGAAATATTTACATGGACTTTAATATATCTTTATTGAATATTTTCAATATAAAGAAATAAACCCTTAAATGCACAGCGTACCATATATGATACATCAATATTATCAAATAAAAGTGTTCAAAAAAAAACTAGTTTATATAGAGTGACTAAAATGAAAGGTTCAGCTATATAGAATACTTTCGCTTCAACTACAACTGACAGCACAAGGCCCATATTTAAAAACAAACGGATACTCAACAGGTTACGGAATTGGAACCGTATTCCTTTTAGTTCAAAATTATTCAAGTGTTTAGTTAAGTTAAGTAAAATATGACTTACTTTTCAATATAACTTGAAAATTTTCGGCTTTCGCCTTGAACTTAGGACCGACTAACTCGTGATGAACCACTGTTCACACGAAACCCTTCTCCACTTCAATCCTACTCGATTCGATTCGATCTCATTCGATTATTTGCTACTACCACCAAGATCTGTACCAATGGTAGCTCCATGCAGGCTTACGCCAAATACTTCTACGCTCACCATTGTACCCTGCTACTCACTAAAGTTTCAAAGTTTATAATCCAACCAAAATTGAAAATAAACCATCTACTTTAGCGGTAATGTATAGGTATACAACTTAAGCGCAGGTGAGTTGTTACACACTCCTTAGCGGATTACGACTTCCATGTCCACCGTCCTGCTGTTTTAAGCAACCAACGCCTTTCATGTAATAAAATACATGAATTTATATGGATTGGAGCCAAATCTGTACATCAAACTTTTGCGTGAATTACGTCAAAAATGATAAATGTTCAACTCTGAAGTACTGTAGTACGTAAATACATTTTGTCAGTTAATCTATTCTTATTTATATTCCTTTCAATATTTCAACTGGCCAAAGAATTAAATGTCTGCAGTGAAAGAGTTTCGAATGTTATTAAATATCCTAGAGGGAAAGAACTCACAGAAAACATTTCACGAGATTGGTCCAAAGTGACAGGGACCGGTTCCAGTTCTAACACTTTGTATGAGCTAGACCTGTCACTTTCACATGGCGTTGTTCTGGGAGGGATAAATTCACTCTTTTCAACCAGTTCTGGGACAGGTCACAGAACTAACCCGAAAGGGCATATTTAGTATTAATAAATATAATACAATTTTGTAAAAACAATAAGAAAATTGTTTTATTTTTGTACATTTTTTATTTCTTAAATATTTACACAGAAAGACAGTGGAGCATTTTCTATGGCACTGTCCAACTCTCATTGCAATAAGGACTGATAAATTTGCTAGTTCGCTTGTGCACGTATTGTCTGATCTCTCTGATATTGGCACCAGAGCTATTAACTTCTTCTTATATGCTTCAGGTTGGTTCGACTCGAACGTAGTTCAAGATATGTTTTTTATTAATGTCGATGGCGGCACCTCGACTCGAACCCAGGTTACTTTTACTTATCTCAAGTTTTATAGTCTTACGCACTTATTACTCAGCCACAGATTGTTATTGCACGCGAGTTGCTAATTGCTAATTAGTTCTGACTGCTTAAACTGGGTTTCAACTGGAACTTTGATAACTGTTAGGTGTCAACTGGTACTTAACTGAAATTTTGGTGGCTATTAGGTGTAGGGACGGGTACTATTCCACCAATTGCTACCAATCTCCCGCAGGGTAGTATGAGGAAGATTTGATCATAGATGGGAAACATGGTTCGGGGAGAAAAAAATTCCACATGATATTTTGAAAGTCAAGAAAATTATAAGCATATTGAAAACATCTGGAAGAATGTGGAGCTTGATAGCTCAGTATTCAGACTATTTGCTACGAAAAGTTAATGCTAATATGGATTTGAAAGCATATAAAATCCAAAATTTTTAAAACTGGAATGGAAATCGTTTAGAGCATAATGGATCTAAATATTTTTGTCTGATTTAGCATCATGTTACTAACTAAAAACGCTTTGGAGTGACATAAAAACAATTACATAGTTTTTGTACCATGAGAGTTCAGTTCTCTAAATTATATGCAGACCAGTGAAGAGATATTGGACTTTTGTAAAAGAAAAAAAGGACCAAAGAGGTTTTCCAAAACATTGTAGATTTTAAAAGGATATGGACGTACAGTTTCAAAAGAGTGACTGAAACAACTATCACTTCTGAAGTGAAACGGTTGCCGGAACAGATCTACAAATTCATAAATAGTGATAAGAAGAATAAAAATTATATTTTTTTTATGATCTGTAAAAAATAAACATATTATGATCAATTGTTTCCAAGTTTTTTATATTAGTTTTGATATAATTACATGGCCTTTGTTATTATTGAATATTTCTATATATAAAAAATTAACCCTTATATGCATAACGTACTATATATGGTACATCGCTATTATCAGACAAAAAATATTAAAATATAGAGTGGTTAAAATTAAAGCATAAAGTATTGCTGATCCTGAAGATGCTGTAAATTATTATAAAAATTAGTTTCTACGTGTTTAGCATTAAAGCGTGTCAGTTATTAAAACAAGCTCTACATGCTGTGGAATATTGGATATATTGGTACAAAAAAAGTGGAAGTTTCCTTAATTCTCTGATTTAAGAACAAATCAATCTAATATTGGTCCAAAAATTCATTAAAATACGTTTTCTTGTTTAAATTTTATTCTATTTAACAAATATTAACATTATTTCTTAAAAAAGTGCTCAAAATCAAAATTTTAAGCCTTTTTTTTTTGATCATGATATCATAATTTTTTGTTCCGCACTCTGTAATATTTTAATGGTTTTAAAAAATGTTTAACTTAAGTAGCTTTAAAACAAAATCAGAGGAAAACGATTTCTCCTTATGCCTCTTCAAACTTTGTCAAATTTTAAAAAATTTTTTAATTTTTATTCTTAAATCCAAAAATGTAAAAGTTGAGACCAAGAAAAAAATATATTGACAATACACCTCAATATATTGGTTAAACACATAAATAATGTTTAATGAGCAATGCATTTTACAATAGCAGGGTTGGTAAAGATGTTGTGGGTCGGTGATCCCAATTTTAAAACCTGGGAAAATCGCGAGTGAGGGATCATCGTACAGGCCGATATCCCTTGTATCACCAGTAGCGAAAACACTCGAAGCCCTTCTCCTCCCCCAGCTGACTCGCCATCTACCAGCAGCTCATCACCAGCATGGATTCCGGAAAATGAACAGCACCACCACAGTATTAACCGCCATCACCACTCGGACTTCACAGGGCTTAAACCAGCAGAGGCCTTGTGAAAGAACGATCCTAGTAGCGCTTGACTTGTCAAAGGCATTTGACACTGTTAGCCATGCTACACTCTTCCAGAACATCCTGCCGTCCACAATGACCAACAACACAAAGAGATGGCGAAAACACTCGAAGCCCTTCTCCTCCCCCAGCTGACACGCCATCTACCAGCAGCTCATCACCAGCATGGATTCCGGAAAATGAACAGCACCACCATAGCATTAACGGCCATCACCACTCGGACTTTACAGGGCTTAAACCAGCAGAGGCCTTGTGAAAGAACGATCCTAGTAGTGCTAGGATGTGTTCAAATGCCTTTGAACACTCTTCCAGGACTTCCTGCCGTCCACAATGACCAACAACACAAAGAGATCGACTGTGAACTATCTGAGTGGTCGTCAGTCGTTCGTGGAGTTTAGAGACAAGGGATCAAAACCCCGTAGAGTTAAGCAGGGAGAACCACAAGGCGGAGTCTTCTCACCACTTCTGTTTAACTTCTTCCTCTCTAAACTCCATACACCACCTCAAGGAATAGAGGTGATTACATATGCGGACGACTGCACAATAATGGCGACGGGCCATAATGTTGATGACTTATGCGATTCGGTGAATGGTTATCTCAGCCAAATTCATAATTTTTTCACTACGCGTAACTTGCAGTTATCACCAACGAAGTCTTCAGCAACACTCTTTACCACCTGGTGCAAGGAGGTAAAACTACAGCTTGGCATCTTCTTCGATGGAGTTCAAATTCCGAGAGTGAACCACCCAAAAATCCTGGGGGTCACCTTTGACAGCCTCTTTACTTTCTCAGCTCATGCTACTGCAATCTCGCACAAATTGCGAAGTAGAAACAAGTTCCTCAAAGCGCTAGCCGGCAGTACTTGGGGTATGGACAAAGAAACTTTGTTAGCTACATACAAAACGATTGGCCGGTCAGTAGTTAATTATGCTGCTCCAGTGTGGTCCCCTTCGTTGAGTGATACCCAGTGGAGAAATCTACAAAGCTGTCAAAATGCAGCCTTAAGGACCGTCACAGGCTGCCTACAAATAACCTCCCCACACCACGAAGATACTACCGGTCAAGAAACATCGGAGGGGACATCGAAATTTCTCCCCCGATGCATGTCAGACATGACCTTCGTAAGTACGAGGAGAATATATTAAGATATGTTCAGTATCCATTGGACCGCAACTCGTACTTGACAGCTTTGAACGACAT
>MINK01002529.1:0-10909 GCA_001735545.1 Phormia regina
ATACAAGTATAGGTCCAGAATTGCCTCCTTCCTGAATTTTGGTACACATAGGAAATGGTCTAGGATATCATATGGTCGGTCTTGACCGACTATACTTTCTTCTCTCGTTTCATATATATAATAACATTTCCTCATATATATAATTCTTTTTTATCATATATATGAACTAATTTCATCATATATGTTTAGGTTTCAACCAAACCCAAATGGATAAGACACCACGAATGCTGATGAAGTGTGTCGAATTATAGTCCACAAACTCTGCTTTGGTACCACCAAACAGAGACAATAAGACAATTTATGATTGCAAGCTTGTTTATGGTCCTTCGAGTTGGATGCCGGATTACGACACTCTGTAATCACATCTTTAACAGCGTTTACGATGTTAGATTAAAATTGCCATAATGCCTGGCGCTGCTATCTGAGTCCCTCAATATGCACCCAGTGCAAGGCGTATACCATGTTTATGTTTCAACGATACTAAAATTTATAAGACACTACGAATGCTGATGAAGTGTGTAGTGGCACATATAATAAGTATTCCATTCTGCTGGTGTCTAATTATAGTCCACAAACTATGCTTTGGTACCGCCAAATATAGACAACAAGGTAATTTACGATTATAAACGTGTTTAATATTTGTAATCTCATTTTTATATTCCTTGTATCACGATATGCGGTACATTCATCTTACTGAATAAAAACAAACTCATATATGTTCATATCTGAACTAAATGAGAATTAATATACTAACAGACTACTGAACTAAAAATATTGGCTTAATGGTTGTAGAATTAACTTATTAACTTTTTAATTATAGAATTAATTAAATGTTTCATATATTCTCATATTTATGATTTCATTCAAAAATATTTAAATACATATTATAATTCAGTGAACCATATTCAAATTTTGATTGTTTAATCATTAAATGATTAAACAGAATTATAAACGTTGCTATCATGAACACGGTATTATCGAAATCAGTAAAAAACGGCTATACAAATATTAAATAGTTGTGGTAATCATGTTGTAATCATGTTTTTTCTTTTGCATATATGAAGTTATAATTAAAAAAAAAAATAAGTCCACTGAACTATAAATAATTTGAATTTGAATATTATTTGTTAAAGGTAAACAAAAATTACCTTTCAGTTTTTTATCTATATATATACAAGAATACTGTGGGAAAAATGTTACACGTGCATATAAAAAAATCTAGAACTGATGAAATCCAAAACTGACAAAATCCATCAAGTCAAACTATTCGTCTTTTAGCTAAGATGTATTTCTGTTGATCAGTGTTATTATAATTGCTTTTAAATTCCTTTGCTTATTTCACAATCCTCGTATCTTTAATAATTGCAATTACATGTGTACTTTTACAAAAAAAAAAAAAACTTTTTAACCTCAAGAATTTATATTAACAATTGCATTTCCACCACTCATGAATTTTTCATACCTAATGACTTTATTGTCATTAAACAAAAATTAGTATTAAATATTTTGAAATATCTGTAGTTTAACATGTTTCCATGCACGTGTTTTGTAAAATTACAACAACGATTACATTAAGTAATCGTTTGTCATCTTATATACATACAGAAGGGACGGTGAAACAAGATGCAAGTGTCAATTCAATGTTACAACATGTATGCATGGTATGTTATAGTACAACTACTTTACGTGTGGACTGAACAGAATATAGTAAATTACAATGACATGTTTAATGCACAGTGGGTTGAATAAAATAAAATATAATAATAAGATCAGTGAAAGGGCTAAAAGTAGTTTTGGGTACTGCAGTCTGTAGAAAGTGATCATTAACACTAAATCAAATGTAGTCTCTTCTACTTAGTGGTATTTAAAGAAAAAAAAATAAATAATAATGAAATAAAAATAATCTGAAATTAAAATCATTGAATGTTTGTTAAATTTTTAACGATCTTATGTATTTTTAACTTTATTTTAATTTTGTTAATAATAAATTAATAACAATAATAATAAATATACTGTGTGAAATATCATGCTTTTAAACATTTCTCGTCCCACTGTTCCTTTACAAAGCATACGAGTGTATTATATAGCATTTTAATTTTTCGTAAATTAAAGTCATTATTTCAACATTTCAGTAGCAGTAACGAGAAATGAGGAAAAACATAAAACGAAAAAAAGAACTAGACAAATAATTTGTTGCTACAGTATTCGTTAAATATTGTTGGTACTCTTGTACAAGTGCATGTATCTACTTATTACCAACACTTATGAGGATGATAACAAGTCATTACATCTACACTTAATACATCATTAGATATTCTAAGAAAAGAAGCTAAACCAGATTGAATGAATTACTTAAATTATTGATTTAACATTATGTTCATAAGTTACTTTAGGTCTGACAGTATTTAAATAGATTAATGATTTTTTTTAGTTTTATAAAATGGATGGGAATAAAATAATTAATATTAAGTAAATATAAATAAAAAGTTTATTATACAAATAATTAATAATAATTGTTTATATTATTGCATAAAATTTTCCACAAAAATAGTCGTGTCCCAGTCTTACAATAGTTAATCTCCAACTAGCAACAAATCAATATCACAACAACAAAATAAAGCGGTCCCAGTAATCCCACAATTCCCAAAAAATACAAAAATTCCAAAATATGGACTTTTTTCTCGCATTTTATGCTATAAAAGCCACATTTTTCCGAAGTCCAGTATATTTTGATTTAAAACTTTTAACAACATATTGAGAATTTTTAAAATACATTCTGCTTGTCGATTCTTGCATTGGGATTTGAGAAAATATAGTTTAAAACCGAAACTTTCGTATAAAATGGGTCACATTCGGGAGGGTTTGTAACTTAAATTATTGGGCTTGTTTTTATGTTAAAGTCATCTCTGAGAAGTTCTCTGAGAAGTTCGCTAAAGAAAACTTTACTTTAGATAAAAAAGAGTGTAGATACTTTTTAGGCTAAAAAAATTCAATTTCCAAATTCAAAATCGTTTATTTTTAGACTCGGTAAAGATATCGACTTTAAGTTTTTTTTATTTTTTATTTATTCAATAGATAATTTTGTTCGGTCGGAAATAATAGTATATATATGAAAAAACTGGGCTAAGAACATGCAATATTGTGGTGAATAAAAATTCAAACGCAAATAACTCGAAAACTATAACAGATAAATAGGACATGTTTTTATAAGTCATATCAGGGCCTAAAATTATATAAAAATCGGAAGAGAAACAAAAATTTGGCAAGCGATTAAAATTTTTTTATAACAGAGATACTTAGCTTTGAGCCCCCATAGCTCTCTCCGAGAAGTTTGTTGTGACCTCACCCCTTCCAAACATAACATTGTACAATCCTCTGCTACGCTTATACCAAATTCAAGAAAATCTAACCAGCCGATCACAAGTTACAGATTTATTTCCAAAAATTTTTGATTCTGCCCACTGTGTAATGTAGTTATTCTAAACCATTCAGCTCCAAAGCTACACGAATTCGTTTAAAATTCAACACCAAAACATGTGAGATAAAAATTATCTTGTATCAGTAGATGGTTTCTAGATTTGAACAAAAACATAGATCAGAAGTAGTGCTTAAACATTAACAGCCGCATTCAAAAAAAAAATAATATATGCTTGATAAAGGTTTACTAACTTTTTCTTATGGCATACATTATAAATATTCTTAAGCATACATTATTTTGCTTTAAATACGGCTGCAACAATCTAAGTAAGATATACTACCTGGAACCCTATATTTTGAAACATTCTTAAGCAGCCATAGACTAGGTTAGCGGAAATACTAATTCATATTATCACCACCGTTACCACAATAAAAATTTAAGAAATAACTTTTATCGAAATTTCATTATGTGATCCCAAGGAGATTCTGCAAATTATACAGATTATTAATTCTCATATACTAAAGCAGTCTAAGGCACAGAAGAACGTGTTCCACAATTTGGAATGAAAATGAAAGGATGCAGATGGATAATGAGTCTACTTTCATCTGCCCGCAAAAACTCTACATTTCTAAATAGATATATGGGTGATTTCCTTGGTTAGATGATATAAGCAGATGATGAGAACATCCTTCTATCACAAGCACGCTGAGAAAACATGGCTACAACATGATCACCACAATTATTCAATGATAATACAAACATTTTTCATTGATTTCAATAATACCGTGTTCATGATAGCAACGTTTATGATTTTATTTAATTATTACTCTTAATTAAAATTTTAATATGGTTCACTGAATTATAATATGTATTTAAATATTTTTGTATGAAATCATATATATGAAAAATCAATATACTTAGGTTATTCTGCAACTAATAAGTTAATTCAACAACCATTAAGCCAATATTTTTTTGTTGATTTTAAGTCATATTTTGTTTTGCACAACTATTAAATGTTTGTTTTTGAAAATTTTTATGGTTTCCTCAAATATAAAATATTTGCTTTTGACTACAATTTGATTTCACACAATTATTGAATTTTTATCGGTAATCATATTTATTTTCTGCATAACTATTGAATACACATTTTTATACCCTAATCCACCATAGTTGTTTGGGGTATTATGTGTTTGTGCAAATATTGTAACGCAGAGAAAAAATTATCCTAGAATTACTCAGAATCACTTTTTGACCCGATTTAACCATGTCCGTCCTTCTGATTGGCTGGCTTGCTCTCCATGTAAAGCTTGTGCGCAAAGTACAGGTCGCAATTTTAGAGATAATTTGATGACATTTGGTATTTGGTAATGATTTTTTTTGACACAAGGACGAAGCCTATGGATTTTGGTCATAATGGGCCCATTGTTTCACCTAGCCCCCATACAAATGTTCTCCCGGAATAGAGTTTTAACACTCATTTTTGACTCAAAAATACCTTAAAAATTAAAATATTTTAATGAAATTTAACACAAATAAGTTTTATGTAAGCATAAATCTATATGTAAAATTTCATAAAGATCGGTCCATAATTTACCATAGCTCCCATATGAAACCCTCTTTCGAAATCACTTTAACGTGGATAAATCCCACATAAAAGTTAATATTAATTTAATATTCGACGCACATAATGTTTATATAAGTCTAAATGACAGTGCAAAATTTCATAAAGATCAGTCCTTAATTGACCACAGCTCTCATATAACCACCAATTTCGGGAATCACCAAAAAGTGTATAAATACATGTGAATCTTAGTATCGACGTAATATTCTCTAATAGTATTTTTCCGAATTGTGGAACACATAGGTAATGGTGTAGGGTATCATATGGTTGGTCTTGACCTACTATACCTTCTTATCTCGTTATGTATAAGTTCAGTAGTTTGTTAGTAGGCAAACTATTGTGTACAATAAGAGCAATAAATAGAATGAATATTTGTGAAAATAAAAATCAAAAAATCTTTTAAAAAAATTTGGAAACGTGTTCAATTTCTTTATATTTTAAGAATAATATTTTTAATAAATGTTAAAAATTGTGAAACAAATAATATATTACTAAATATAATATATTAATAATTTTTTATATTTGAAATATTCTTTTCGCAATATACTCAATTAAAAAATGATTTAAAAAAATTCAGATAAATGTGCTTTATGTTAAAAAAAAAACTTGCGGATTATATATACGATAAGATGGGATTATATATATGATAAAATGGCAACATTAAATGATAAAAATAATAAAATTTAATATCATAAAATGGGATTAAATGATAAAATTAAAGTTATAAATATATTTAAACCGAATCATTAAATGATGAGGAAATGATTAAATGGAATCATTACATACAAATATACTTATTTTAACCTGGTATCATATATTACAATCATAGTATGTTGAAATTAGTTCATGGACACCTGAACCATATTTTTTCTCTGCGTTAATGTAGTGAAGCTAACATAAATTATTAATAAATCATAATTTTACTTAAAAATTAAAAAAAAAAAAAAACTTCACCATAGAATTTAAAATTTCGACCATATTTGTACTACTAGAACTACAATACATCAAAATTACATAGTGGGTTTTCAAGCCTTTGTTTGCTGTTGAACTGCGTAATATATCAGTGAATTAATAAATGAATTTATTTTTATTTTATTGTTTTATATCCCAAATAAAAGGAACTGAAAAAGTCATAAATTTAACATTCAGGTATGTGATGGAAAACGATTTTTAAAACGAATCGATTTTAAATCAAAAAAATGTGTGATGAACTGATCATCTTTTATATTTTTTTAAACAATTTGTTTATATTTCCCTAAAAATAATTGCTATTTCTTACATGAAATTCATCACAATTTTTCAAACCGATTCGTTTTGAAAACGATCGGTTTTCATCACATATCTGATTGTCTGTCATTTTAAGTGAATGTTTCATATACTTTAGGTCCTAATCTGGAAAAGATATTATAAAAAATTAAATAAAATATACATTGTTTAAATGTAAAATAATAAATATTTGTTTAAATGTAAAAGATAATTTAAGTGCAATCAGACTTAATTAAAAAGTTATATTTTTGTATACATTTACATATTCGAATTAATCAAATTTGACACTAAGAGAAACATACTATGATTGTAATATATTATTCCAGGTTACAATAAGTATATTTGTACATAATCATTATTATGATTCCATTTTTTCATTTATTTGTAAAGTGTATAACCTTACTAATAACTTTTAGTACAACTTATAACCTTTTCTTAAATATTGCCTTTAATTTTATCATGTTTTTATCATTTAATAATCTCATGTTTTCATATATATAAACTTATTATATCAAACTAAATAAATAAACTATTTATATTCATATGTATAATCCCATTTTATCATATATATGAACTAATTTCATCATATATATAATTTCATTTTTATATTTATATTCTTTAGTACTACGACATGTGGTGCATTCAACATACTGAATAAAAACAAACTTTATTAATTTAAATTTGTTCATATCGGAACTAAATGAGAATTAATATATTAACAGACTACTGGACTGAAAATATTAGCTTAATGGTTGTAGAATTAAACAAAATTATTAAATTAATTGCAGAATTAAGTTATTAATTGTGGAATTAACTAAATGTTTGGATTTTTCATATATATGGTGCATCCAAAAATATTTAAATACATATTATAATTTTGATTGTGGGTAATCATTAAATGATTAAACAGAATCATGAACACGGTATTATTAAATTCAACAAAAAACTTTAATATAATTATTGAATAGTTGTGGTAATCATATTGTAACCATGTTTTTTCTCAGCGTGTAGCTTATAATTTCTTATAACAAGGAGATTTCAAGATGAGTTGTCTGAAAGTTTAGGTCCTAATTTATAAGTTTTGCATGCATATTAAATGTATCCCAGAAGTAGTTTAAGAAATACAGATTTATTACAAAAATTTCGCATTTGTCCCCAACATGCAATAATCTTTTAAATCGGTTCAGATATAATGAATAATTTAAGAAAATGTTCATACTCGAAGTGCCAAACTTTGTGATGGGGTGGGCCCCCAATTTTTTGTAAGTAATACCAAACACAAAAAATTACTTTGAAATATGTAAGATATTTTAATTATTTTCTTCTATAATAAAGAAAATATATAATGAAAGAGATGCATTTTAAGAAGCTACATACAACACAAAGTAAATTAAACAAAAACCCAAAAAAGTTTCAGTAAAATAAAAAGAAATATTTTGGTACAAATGAGGTTTTGGCAACATGCAAAAAACACTAGAAGCGTTAAAAATAAAAAATACAAAAACAACACGCACACATACTAAAGTGGAAGTTTGTAAAATATAAAGAAAGTACCACATCATCGTTATCGTCATCATCAATGAACATCATCGGCATTAGCAACAACAGCAACAGTTAAAAGATGTTGGCGGCATTAGTTTTTGAAATTAAGTAAGTAGTCAAGAAAAACGACAGAAGGATGGCAGGATGGATGGATGGATGGACGGACGTAAAGCAGACATTGTAAAGAGAAGGTATTTTTCATGGATGGCTGAATGAATATATAAAAGGCTTGGAAAAAATGAATGAATAAGACTGGATATATGAGTATAGTTTTGTATGTATTTGTTGTATTTATTATCTTTAGTCATCTTACAAATGTTTAGAGATGATGTAAGGGGTTTTTGTTTTGTTTTATTTTTTTGTTTCTCTACAAACAGACAAAAAAGAGCAACATGAAAAAGTTCTTCATAAGAGTTTTGAACTGATGCTAATGCCACAACTGATAAAGATGATGTTGATGATGAAAATGTTTTGTTGCTGTTGCCATTACTTATGTTTTTATTTTCTCTGTAGTTCCTTTTATTGGTTATATTTCTTTTTTTTGTATCTGCTGCAGTTAGTTTATCCTGCCGCCTGTGCGGTTGTGGCTTAAATTTTAAAACAAAATTTTATGTTATTTTATTGGCCTGAATAAAAAGAGAGAACGAAGAGGCCAAACAAAGAAACTGTAAACAACTAAATGAAAATAAAATTGAAAAAATAAAAATAAAAAATACAAGTATGTAGTAGTTGTGGCAGTGGCAACAACAGCAAACACAATATTTGTTTGTTATAAACATTATTCTGTATGTACAACACAATAATAACAACAAAAGTAGTAGCAGCAGTAGAGCTGTAGAGTAGCAGTAGTAGCAGCAGAAACAAGCCTTGCGGCTTAAACGGATGTTATTAAGATCGACAACATGCGGTTGGTTGCATGAACAAAAGAAAAGAAGAAAATTGAACAAGTACAAGTTGCAAGTATTGAAGTAAAAGACGACATCAACGATGATGACAAAATGAGAAAAAAAAAGATTTTGTTTTTATCTTTAATTTCAACTCAACTTAAAGTTGTCATCAATGATGTTGCCGCATGTTGGCGTTCATGTTGTTGCTATTGTTGCTGCAACATGTACACTTTACTATGCCAGCTGTCGTAATGGGATTAGCAGCATTAATACTTTAGTTAGTTGGTTTTCTTCTACTCAACATTCTCTCTATTACTCCCTGAGATATTACGAGACAAGTTGAGTGTACAGTGATGGACAAAAGTTGTGTAATAAAAATTAAATTGTGAAGTAATTGAAATCCATAGCAAGACATCAGACAGTGGTTTCAAAACTTTATTATGGTAATTCTTTAACTTTTGAACTGTTTTAGATACCTTAATAAAATTTCACGTGGTAGATTTTATATCTTTCTAAGTTGATTTGTAGGAGTACACGTTCTTACGCACCAGGGGGAAGAGGTTTGCCTTCTATAGTTGACCATCATGAGTAAAATAAATTTTTAGTCTTAATAGCAATATGACAGAAAATACATTTTTTATAAAGATATATGTCTTTATATATCTCAAGGAAATAATTTAAATCCACAGCAAGACACCATGTAACTTTTGAACTGTTTTAGATACCTCAATAAAATTTCACATTATCATAGCTAAGGTACTTCTAAGTTGATTTAGAGGAGAATATCTTCTTAGTAGGTTAAAGGTATAGTGGGCGGACCTCCAAAATTGACCATTTCGGTTATGTATTTTTTATTATGACAGAAAATAAATTTCACACATAGATAGTCCTTGTAAATCTCTACAAAAAATACACTTAGAGGTTTTCAAACAGCAATTTTTCTTGTTTATAGGAGAGAGAGCAGAAGAGAATACTAAACGTTTACATTATCTTTATCTCTCTCGTCTATAAAGTCAGAGTTGCGGCAAGAAAAATTGCTGTGTTTGTGTTTAGATATTCCTCATATTCCTTATAAAATTCTAAATATTATTACTGCAGGAACCACATAAACATATAAAAAGTTAAATTAATCTGCAGTTGGATTTTTTTCCAAAAATTAGATTTTTGCTCCCACCTTTATTACTTTTTATTGTTTTCAAAAGAAATCTTAATAAAGATATGGAGGAGTTTAGAGTAAAGCTTTGCCCACAATTTTGTCAATTTTAAAATTTTTTAAACAATTTTTTCTTAACTTCTCAAATTGCAAGCCAATAATCCACTTAAAATTATTTTAATTATATATCTAAAATGCAAGGTAAACACTCAAAAGCAATTTTCTAACGGATACTCGATGTAAGGACAGGGTGATCACTTCAATGAAAAAAGTATTTTTTCTATACATGTTTTATACAGTTGGGAATTTTGGGTATTTTTATATGAAAAAGTTAGCATATTTTTAATTCTCTGATTTTAGTACAAATCTGTAAATATTATGCTAAAATTTCGATTAAAAATATGTATCCATTTCATATATTAACTTAGGTTTTTCTTTTTTAATTTTAAAAATAACAAATTTTAGGTCCATCGCAAAATAGTGCAATCAAATTACATTTTAATAACTTTAGAATTTTAATAAATATAGAAAATAAAAAGCTTTTTTAAAACTCAGGATTTTACATACTATTTAATACCATAGACTTGGAGTTAATTTTTGAAGCTCATATTTGTGGCCCGTGCAAAAGTTAAATAAAATACCGGACCTCTCTCACCTTCTCACTGCAATCACAAATAGTCTCACCTGGAGGATATTTGTATGTACATTTTACATGAATGTGATTTTAGAACTTCGTCCAAGGCCCATATTTTATGTTTGATTTAGCATATTATATAAACTCAAATTACAAAGATCATTAATGAATTAATGTACGTATAAAATGTCTCAATGGATTTTTTGACAATAAACTATTCTGTGTGCTTACGTCGTAGCGTCGACTCCACCGGAGACTGCTGTTTGTACGACTACGTGCGATAGTTTTCGTGACTTTAAAAAGTAGTTAATGTATTTTCCTGCTTTACCCAGTCTTAAAATATATATTTTTTATAATATAAATGAAAAGATAAAAAGTAATATTTCCA
>MINK01002532.1:0-17413 GCA_001735545.1 Phormia regina
TGAATACGACATAAATTTTATCTGCATGTTGATTGGTTTCAAAGATACATATGGTGCCAAAAAAGTACCAAAATACTGTTTTACCCGTTTTCTCCCTAAAACGACTGATTTTCGAGAAAGTACCCCAGACACCTGGGCAATAGTTTTTTAAATGATTAACGACAACTCATTGTTAGTTTGCGAGTTATAAGGTTACCGATTTTACCCATTTTTACCCCCCTAAACAATCGAATTTCCAAAAATCTCGTCTTAGTGGATCTATATGGAGGGAGATCTATATGGAGGGAGATCTACCTATGTTCCAAATTTATTTTCTCTAGCTTCAGCCGTTTAGGCTGTGGGATGGTGAATCAGTCAGTCAGTTACTCTTTTATAAATAGATTTTATTTATTTATTTATTTATTTATTTATTTATTTATTTATTTATTTATTTAATTATATATATATATATTTAATTGTTTATTTATTTGGTTATATTTCAAATTCTCTCGTATCTATCAGCCCTAACGCTCTTTGTCTTACTGGCAGCTAGTTCCAAAATTTTCGATCTTAGCCAAGTATTAATTCTTCCTAGACAATTGTTCGTAACTATCTCGATCAAAGGTCTACCAATGATTCTACGTCTTTCACGTGTCGAACTAGTTTCGATCCATCTGGTACATTCAAATTCGGTAAATTAATTAGTAGTGGAATATGGAACCTTTTGTTAAATCATCTGACTTTTCATAGCGACCCATACCCAATTTCGGTTTCATATTTTAAGACCCTGTCATGCAGATATTTATCAACTATGTTAAACAAATATCCCGAGAATCCTCTTTCTCTCATTACCTGACAAATAATATTCCAGTCCGCAGAATTATATATAACGGTCCAACCGTTTATAAATTTTTAGTACTGCTACTGAAGTGAAGTGGAAATCGGTCCTAAAATGTCTAAATTAATAGCAAACAAACAGGCTTTTCATTTTTAATTAGAGGTCGTATTCAATTAGTTCTCTTTAATATATTTCAACTTATTATTTTCACAAATACCTTTACATTCTTTAAGTGTATTTACAGTTTTTTTTTTTTTTTTTCACTGACATTTCCGACCTTTGATAGGAATTACAATACCGAGAGGTCATTATCAGCACGTAAAATATACATATCTTGTGTTTTTTTTTTTTTAAGGGAAATGGTAATTTTTTCTATTTCATTTCTTTTTCTCTACTTTTATACGAATATCTAGGGATATGTACAAAGAGCAGGAGAAATAAAAAAAAACTAAATACAATATTAGACAAAAGGAGAACATATTACAAACGAATAATAAATAAATATCAAAAAAATATATCCATACAAAATGAACCAATATTTTCATAATTTCTTTTTTTTCTATTTTATTTTTTTCTATTCCCCATTACAATACTCAAGTGGTTGAATGAATGGGGCTATACCCCGAAAAAAAAAGTAAAATAAAAAAAAAAAAAAACAATAACAAAAAAGATACAAAAGTATCTTTAAACTTTAATCTTTTATTTGAATTTCAATCTGGGTCTAGCTAAAGTAAGTTTGTCGCATACTAACGACTGACTGGCTTTAGAAAAAAAATAAATAAAAGAAAAACAAATAGTCTTCCTGTTCCTTCAATAAGAAAACTTATGTAAATATCTTTATATGTCTATGGGTATTTATGTATGTGAATATATATATTTTTTTTTTTTAAATTTGTGTACCTTTTTTTATTATTGTAATTGTATGTTTGTTGTATATAGTAGATATTATTTAGCATATATCACTTTGATAAATGTTTATAAATCATCAATAACAATTGTTCTTTTTTTTTTTTATTTACAGATTGTGTACTACTTCCACTTCAACTAAGACCTCGGCTGATTCCTAAGTATTAGCAATAACAAAAATAACAACAACAACACCAACAATAATACAAATAACACCATTGGAAAGAGTAATAGTATTACAACACCAACAACAACAACTATTGTTATAAAAGAAATTTTGTTTTACATAGAAAATCAGTTGGTCTTATTGTCTGGCTGTTTAGAAATATTTGAAAAATTTCCTTATACATTTTTCTTTATGTTATTGACTTTGTTGTTGTTGTTCTTGTTGTTTTTGTGGAAAATATGCAAAAGCATCAGCGCGCGGCAGCAACATCAACAATACAACAGACGACAACTAACTTGAGATTTTACGAAATTTTCTAAAGGAGCTAAAACTTTATATGTATGTATGGCCTTAAAGTTGGTATGAATTTTACTGCTTCTTTTTTTTTTCGTTTTAAAACTTTTTTTATGTATTTTTGAAGTACATGTACTTTATCCAATATAAACAATTGTTTTACTTAGTTATATTTACGAGTTTTTATATTTATTTATTATGTATGAATGTATTTTAAGGTAATAGGTATCGATAAAGTTCATTTTTTTTCAACATTTTTGGAATAAGTTAATGGTTTTATTTAGAGATTTCATATTAAAAGTTTTAATAAGCAGGGTATCACAAAAAAAGTAACTTAAAATTTTTCTATTGAATATTTAAATTGAAAAATTTTTAAATTTTAATTGTCTTGGAATTTTATATTCAAATGCATAATTCGTTATATTTTCATGGAATATGATTTCTTTTTCTTTAAACTCTGAATGATGACATAATTGACTACATGTAAATAATTAAAAAAAGACCAAATTACAAGATTTACGTTGTGTAAAAAACTATATAATTAATGTTACAATTTCAAGTTTTATATAAAATATAAAAATTATTATGAAGGAATTTACATGACGCTAAAATTAAATTGTTTACATAAAAGTAGACAATTAAAAATTAGGAATTTGGTAACGCTTGTATAAAGTAAAGCTTAGAAAATTGCATATTTATTACTGAATTTACCTTGTTTAAAAACTATTTAAACAATTAAACAAATTAAAAAATCAAAGTTATAAAATCCAACGAATATCGATTTAAGTGAACTCTAATTGTTTACATGGAGAAAAACTGGCGTAAAGATATATAACAATATGCTTCTAGTCATAACCACTTAATCTAGATTATTTACACATGTAAATAATGAAAAATCCTTATTAAATCAAAAGCTTAAAATGCCAAAATTTTTATTAAAGTTTTTAAACCAAGTTAGACGATTTACCTTACCCTTACCTAATGTTTACAATTTCAAATTTGATATAAAATATTAAAATTATCATAAAGTACCAAAATTAAATTTAAAACGAAAAGGGATATAAATAAACACATATTGTTTACAGGGAGAAAAGCAGACGTAAATATATACAATAAAATGTTTCAAGTCATAACCACTTAATCTAAATTATTTACACATGTAAATAATGAAAAATCTTTATTAAATCAAAAGCTTAAAATGATAAAACTTCTATTAAAATTTTTAAAGCAAGTTACATGATTTACCTTGTATAAAACTTAAGGTAAATAATATTCTAGAATTTCAAATTTGATATAAAATATTAAAATTATTATAAAAGAAGTCATATGATACTAAAATTAAATTTAAAACGAAAATGGATACAACTAAACACATATTGTTTACATGGAGAAAAACAGGCGTAAATATATATAATAAAATGTTTCTAGTCATAACCACATAATTTAATTATTTACACATGTAAATAATAAAAAATCCTTAAAATCAAAAGCTTAAAATGCTAAAATTTTGAAGACAAGTTACGTGATTTACCTCATGTAAAACTTGGTGTAAATAATGTTTACAATTTTAAATTTGATATAAAATATTAAAACTATTATAAAGGAAGTCATATGACACTAAAATTAATTTTTTCATGAATGAATTTGCAAGTAAACAATGAAAATTATTATTAAAATCAAAAGCTTAAAATGCCAAAATTTTTATTAAAAATTTAAAGCCAAATTACATGATTTACCTTGTGTAAAAATTTGATAAAATATTGTTTATAATTTCAAATTTGATTTAAAATATTAAAGTTATTATAAAGGAAGTCATATGACACTAAAATTAAATTTTTTGCATGAATTAAATTTTGTGTAAACAATGAAAAAATATTAAACTAAACAACGACATTAAAAAATTAAACTTTCATAGAAATGTATATGATATTGCAGTGTAAAAAATGTGTAAACAAACGATTAAATTATCATTTTTATTTATTTTTCAACTTATATTTATTGTTTACATAAATTTTACACCAAGTAAATAATTAATTTCTTTTAATAATTTCTTAAGTTTAGTTTATATTTCTATACCTGCAAGTCATACGAATAAAAAAATACCTTCAATCAATATTGTTTACATAAGGTAAAGATATTTAGATAATAAAAGATCAGGTTTTATTAAAAATTGACAGAATTTTTTGTTATTACTTTAACTTATAAAAAACAAATTGTGTAAAGAATAGTATAGAAATATATATAAAAATCGGAGAATTATTAAAAGAAAGAGAGGCGTATATATTCTTTGAAAATTTATTATTTACATGGAGTAAAATTTATATGAATTTCATGAACATAGTTTAAATAGTAAATAAAAATGGTTAAGAAAACAAATTTTAATAGAAAATTTCATGATATATTTGTACTGAACGTTGTTTACATCGTACAAAAATTATGTAAATAATGTAAACAATTGAAAAATTATAGTATAAATATTAGAAGAAAACTTCAGATAAGGAATATCTTAAATCCATATTGTTTACATCAGGTAAAATTTACATATTTTATGGTTATTTTAAAATCTTACAAAAAAATTCATGGAAATTAAATGGTGCCTTGTATAGAAATCCTGATAAATGAAACACAACAAAAGGAATTTATCAAAAATATAATGAAGAAGATAATTTTAAGTAAAATCTTGAAATTTAAAATAGTTTACATAAGAAAAAATTTATGTAAACAATGCAAATGAAAAATGAGCAAGAAAGTTTTAAATGTTAAAATTAATTTTTACGTGGTATAAATAATAGTTAAATATTATAAATAAAATTTTGACAATTATTTAGAATAAAAACTTTGAATAATAGTTTTTTTTTTCTAGAAATTAATTATTTACATGGAGTAAAATTTATGTAAATAATAAAAATAGTTTGACAAATATTGACAATTAAAAATAAATTGTTTTTTTTTTTTTTTTTTGCAAATAATAAAAAAGCCGTGGCGGAAAATACTTTTCTTCTAACGATTATTTATTTACATGGCGTAAAATTTGTGTTAATAATGAAAATATGTTAAAAAATAAATCTATACACGAATTTATAAATAAAACTTTGTTACAAAATCTTATGATATAATATTGTTTACCTTTGTGTAAAATTTTTGAAATTAAATTTACTTTTACTTAATTAAAATAATAATAAAAATAAAAATGTAAACAATTAATTTTACCTGATGTAGATAATAGTTCCTTACAAAACAATTATTTACATGGAATAAAATTTGTGTAAATAATGAAAATAATATAATAAATAAATCAAAATTAGAAAGACTATACACTGGAATTAGTTAATAAATCTTTAATACAAAATTTCATGATATATTATTGTTAACATTTGTATACAAAATTAACTTTTTTATACCCTACACCACCAAAGGTGGTTGGGGTAATATGTGTATGTGCAAATTTTGTAACGTAGAGAAAAAATGTTCCTACAACCACTTTTAAGTATACCGTCCATCCGTCTGGTTTTAATTTTACATTAAAATAATAATTTTGTACAAATTGATTTTTATTTGATGTAAATAATAGTTTAAATTTGTACTTGGTGTAAAATTCTTTAGAATAAAAACCATGACAAATTTTATTTGCTCTAAAAATCAATTATTTACATTTAAAACAATTAATGTAAATAATGAAAATAATATAACAAATAAATCAAAATTGGAAAGGATATGTACCGAAATTATTTACATTAAAAACAATTAATGTAAATAATGAAAATAATATAACAAATAAATCGAAATTGGAAAGGATATGTACCGAAATTAGTTGATGTAACATTAATAAAAAATGTCATGATGTAATATTTTTTACTTTCTTTGTAAATAATGTAAAAAATGTTGAAAAATTTTAAAATTATAATTTGAATTTTGATGAAACTAGATTTTTTACAAAAATTAATAGTTTACATGGGGGTAAAAGCATTGTATACAAAACAATCAATTATTTTCTCGCCTCCTCTTTTTAAGGTTATTGATTTTCAGTTTCTATTTGTAGTTTTAGTACCTTTATAGTTTCGATAAGCAGTTAACCACACTAGGGTATTATAAGACCTAGATAACAAAGTTTGGATAGCTCCTTTTTACTCTTACTGTGTAGATTAATAAATGTAATTCAATGACAAAAGTATACTTTCGAAATAAAAAAAAAAAATATATGAACATTTCCATAAGTATTCTACTGATACTATGGCATTTCCTTAATGAGAAACGATAGTACGAATAGAGTATTCATATTACGATGATTACTTTCAGTTCTATAATAGAAGGGGTTTTACATTCTACTAAGAAAATTAAGCTTCTTTTCTTTACAGAAAAGGCCAGCATGCAGACATGAAAAAGTAAAAATCGTATTTTTTTTAATTGATTTTGTCGTGCTGACATTTATTTGAAGAAAAAGAAGTACTAAATATTTCATTATGAAAATTGTATAATGAATTTAATAAATCGACACATTTTTGTCTAATTTCATAAGAACTAGTTAAGAAATTAAATGATTCTTCTCAATTAAATAAATCTTTACCCAAAAACTTGTTATAAAAACAAAAAAATACTTTACAAACAATTATTTCTATCAAAAAAAATTCTTTATGTCTGGTCTTCAAACTTTAAGCCAAATACAAAAAAAAAAAAATATATAGGATATTTATCGGTCAACAACACATTTTCACGCACATTCACACTCAACGCATGCCGCACTTTCTCACACACTCACACAACACATTCCCTCTTATACATCACTTTTTCAAATTAATCCAATTTGATTGATTGCCACTGTTCGTTCGTTCATACCAACGTTCTTCTGCTTGTTCTTCTTGTTGCTGTTGTTTATCCAGTGTCAACACTCCATCTTCTCTTTGTGATGATGTTAGTGGTTGCCCTAAAGAAACAAGAATCACACAACCATGGAACCTACTACTTACATATATCTCCACCAAAAAAAAAAAAAATGTTTGGTCTTTTTGTTATTGTTGTTGCTGTTTTTATTATTATTATTTTTGCTTTTATACGAATACAAAAGTAAATTGACATTTATTTTTCAGTTTTACCACATTCTTTGGCGTTTATCCGTGTCGAAATAAATATTGAACCAAGTGTGGAACCTCAAACTAATAAAAAAAACAACAATTGACTGAAGTGTTTGTTTTTGGTATTGTTGCTGTTATTTTTTTTTTTTTTTTTGAGGGGGAGGAGGTTTTGAAAAGAAATTAAATGTAATTTTAACAAATTTTCCAATTTTTCAATAAATTTTGTTTTTCGTTGTTTTGAGAAAATAATAAAAAAAAAATGGTAAATTTAAAGTGATTAATATGGTCAAGAGAAGAAAGTTCTTTGTCATAAATATTTTATATACACAGCTGATGATGGTTTTATGAAGAAGACAATGCCAATATTTATTCTTCTATAAACACAGACTGGTTTTAATGAATGGTATTATGAAAAGATTATTTTAAAGTGTTAGCTGAATTATTATGTTTATTTAGTTATATTAATAGAAGGACATACATATATGTTTTTCAAATTTAAAAAAAAATAATAATAAAATTTAAATTCTTAAAATCTTTTGAAAATTGTGTAATTCAATTACATTTGTGCTCTTCCAATATTTTTCCCATTTGGATGATTCCTTCAATGATCCTTTTGTTGCATCAGCTTTCAAAAATAATAGTTTTACTCCAAAAAGTTTTAGATGCTTAGAAATATGGATATTCCTCAGAGATCCATATAGTAATCCTAATCTCATATTAGAGGCAGAAACTTCGTTGGTCAAAAAGAGATAAGAGAGGGAGAATGTATATCTTCGTATAAAGAAACTTGCTCCTATCATGAAGGGATATTGCTATTGTTCACGTTACTGTAATTTCAGGTGGAGGAGTTTTATATAACGAAGCTATGGTCAATTATGAACCGATTTTCAAAAAATTTGTCACACTTATATAAGAAATAATATATTTCTTTGCAACAAGTTTCATTAAAATATTGCTGTATGTAAAACCAATAAACCCCTATTTCGGGAGGACATTATTATGAGAATTATGTGAAATAATAATAATCGATCATAATCAATTTCAATAGGACAAATTTAATACACTATTTGGTTCAAATTCCTTCAAGATATATTCAAAATTGCCATCAGTACTTTGTACATAAGGTTGACATGGACAGTAGCTAGCCAGACGGACGGATGGATATCGTTAAATGTACTCAGCAATTGTTTTGGGTCATAGAATCTCCTTTAAAGATGAGAGACTGACGAGCTTTTCTGTGCGTTGCAAAAGGCGATACAAACGCATTTTACCCCAGCAGATTATTTGATGACAATAAACTCGGATCTGGACGTTAATGTTCCATGGTGGATAGCCTCCTAGCGCTCTTCACCGGTCACCAAAGAGCGCGTTAGTGGTTGCTACTTTTCTGACTTTCGTAAGCGGGTAGAAGACAAAAAAAGAATCAAAAATATGTAACTAACTCATTGTAACCAGTAAAGTGCTTATGTGCTCCCTTTGTGAAGTGATTGTGTATGTAAACAGGTGTCACTTTGAAGTCGAGAAAGTGCCTATTTGATTGGCTAGTCACGTTCCTAAAAAAGTGACTAGTGACAACTGACACCATACCCTGCGTGCCTGTATGTAAAAAGGTGCCACCTTGTATTCGTGAAAATTTCTATTTGCTATTTTATGACCCTTTACTAGTCTTTGGAAAGTGCTCAATATAGTCATTGAGTTGGCAATAGACTTCCTCCTAGGACAAGTCGATGTTAAATTAAATAGTCTCGTAACTAAAAAAGTGACTAGTGGCAACCGCGTAGATGTAAACTAATTTCTGATATCCCAGTTACGGTCAATGTATAGTGCGTTTTTCAAGTTTTCCCAAGGTAGATTCTCTTTAGCGGTCAAAAACGGTGAGAAAAAAGTCTCTTAATTCGAATACTTTTATTTCAAGTCTCCTACTGCTAATCCAACCAAATTCTTTGCTGTTCCACACATGAGCTAAGAAACTGAGGACAAGATTTCACATTTCTAAGCAAGTTTCTAAAGAAAGGTAACGAATTACTAACTATTTTTGGGGTTCCAATGATTCAAACACTTTCACCAACAAACAAGACAAATAAACGACTTCTCGTTCCATTCGTTCGACTTATTTGTATTACACAATTGGGTAAGTTTTCGGGCTCTATGTTTCACCTCAATTCCAATTTTCAGCGGACTCCGCAGTAATGTTTTAGTTGCTAAGTTTTCATATAAAAAAAATCCGGTTGGTTGTGTTTTTAAACTTTTGCATATAGTCAAATTCGTCACCTTGTAGCTTATCTCGTGTTATCACAGAATAACTATTTTTGACGGCTTAGGTCCTTCTCTTCAACTCTCCCACGCATTTCATTTTGATCCGAGCAGTATTTTATAAGATACAGATTTATTACCCAAAAATTAGGTTTAAGCAAACTGCGAAAGTTAAATATTTCGAAATCTCCAGCAGCACTTACCTCATCGTGCAGATAAATTTATGAACCAGTCGTCATATTTCAATGTTTTATCTGTTAATCGTATTCGTCAGAAGAATGAACAAAAAATGTTTTCAAAGTTTCACCACTTCAAGTTTGCAAACGAATCGATTTGTATGTAACCATTGTTTCGAACGCAAATCCTTCTATGGGTCATTAAAATTATTCTCTGCGAATTCCTCTAAACAAAAATATTTGTGGGAAATTCTCAAAACTGATTTGAATTCGATAAAATGATCCATTAGCGGGGATATCAAAACTAAATGAGAACTTCAGTGTAAAAACCGAGTGGTGTCTTTAAATGAAAGTATATGTATATTTTCGAGAAAAACAACATTTAGGCAATTTTTTGATGCTTTTTAATAATTAATTCCTCTTTGATCTTTCATACTTACTTTAAGTAATTTAATCTCATTGGTGGCTTAAGTTGTACCACATAGTACCAAGTCAGAATCCTTAAAAGCTGATTTGTTTTGGAGTTTTATTCCACTTAATTTCATTTGTTCAGACACAGTGTAATACTCTGATTTCTGGAAAGATATTTTCTATTGATTTTGGGAGTTTTTTTTTTTGATAATTTTTAACTGCTTAAAGAACTCATTTTGTATACTAAATAAAACTCTCTCAACTTTTACTAGTGATAACAAGATCAAAAGAAGACAAAATTTAAATCGAATCCAAAACTTTAACAAGGAAAAATTTTTTTGAAGATCCTGATCGATCATGGTTTTAAAATTATTGCGAAGGTAAGCGATCAAAAAAAATCATAACATAAAAAAACTTCGAAACGGTTGATCATAGAGTTTTTTTGCTTAAGACAATATACTACAGATCATAGAAAAATAGAAATTTTTATTCTTCGAAGCACTATATATAAATCAGTAGACCTTTTTTGAAGGTGGATTCAGCGACTTTTTTTAAATCTTCAATATTTTTTAACACCTCATTGATCCTTTTCAATTCTTTAATCAAAAGTCCAATATCTCTTAACTGGCCTTAGCTTAGATAATTTACAGAATTTACCTCTCTTGGTACAAAAAACTAGAAAATGTTTTGGTACAAATCCAGAGCGTTCTTAAGTAGTAACATGAAGCCTAATAATTGGTTTCTTTTGCCGCAACTGCATAAATCTTGCCAAACCAAGAGTTCTTTAGGAAATTGCGACAGCATTATCGGTCCTAAACTTATGTTAACATATCCTCGAGTGTCATCTACATACACATTTTGACCAGGGAGCTGCAAGAAATCTGTCAGTACATATATTTCGTCGTGGATTTTACAACATGAGGATTTTTGTATGAAATTTGATTTGAGTTTTATTCTAGGCTTCTAAATTTTGTTGCAGTATTTCAGTCTGAAACATTTGGACTCTATATATTTTCAACTCCACATTAGCATTAACTTTTAGTGCCAAATATCCTGAGCAAACAGGTGTGCTTTTCTACCAGATGTGTTTGGAATTATTTTCAATATACTTTAAAATGTTCGGCCTTCAAAATATTATAGGGATATTTTTTCTCCCAGAACCATGTTCCCTATTATTCGTCGAGTTCTCCTGATCCTATTTAATAACATTGGAAACAGCTTGACAGCAGACAATTAATTCTTTGGGCAATTATTTTGGACAACTTTTTCGTCACTTATTTTGATCAAACTCGCAACAAATCATCATGGTTGTCATTAGGCCATGATTGTCCACAAAGGTCATTTTCATTTTGTCAGTTTTTTATTCACTTTTTAATAGCCTCTATATAAAATATGAATCTTACTCGTTAAGCTTTGGTACAACTTTTTTGGATTAATATTAATTTAAAGAAATGGAGTTTAATAAACTCTAAAACCTTTTATAGTTTAAATTAACAATTTATGAAATTTCTTTGATTTTTCGATGCCTACTAAGAAACTAACTGATTTTGAAAAGTTATGATATTATTTAAACTGATACGAAAATATTTCTCCACGACATTTAAATCTAGAATGAAATTTAAAACAATCAAGAAAAGAAGTTATTAAGAAAAATGTAAGGAAAAATATTTCAAAACACTGACCCTAACATGTTTGTAATATAAACCACACTTTAGGAGTTTATTAAAATGTATTTCTTTTTTTATCAGCTACATAAAATCTTATTAGTACTTTAAAACATTATGTACATGATCTACAAGACTATTTGACCTTTTTATTAGTAATATGACTAAATACTTTTTTTGTTGTATTGTTGGTGTATTTTTTCCATTCAGTTTAATTTTAATGAAACAAACACCAAATTACTCTATATTTTCTGATAACAGAAAAAGTAGTAAATTCTACATGTACATATACACACAACATACATATGTACATACATACATAGTTTTAATACAAGTACTATTATTAGTAATATAATACTAAAAATAACTTGGACTATTTGTTGTGTGCGGCTCTACTTTTAGACTAGACTTTTAAACAAATTAAATTCTATTTACATCAATATTAATTTATCTCGTTTCCCATTTGTAAGTACAACAAAAACAAAATGTGTGTGTCAAAAAAATAAAATAAAACAAAAACAACAACAACACAAATAGAAAAATTGTTAGAAAACATACTAAACAAATTTCTTATAGAATGTGTTTTTTTTTTATCAACATCACACATAAGTAACACAAGTACAATGGGGAAGAAAAAAAACTATAAGAAACTGAAAATAATTCAAATAAATTCTCAAATGCAGAAAATAACACTCATACTCACACAAACACAATTACACTCAAGCACTACAATAAAAACAACAACAACATCAGGAACTTAAAAGTATTGAAGAGTAAAAAAACAACAACTAAAGTAAAAAAAAAGAAAATAAAACGCATTTTTACGCGGGTCTCTTAAAGAAAATTAAATAGCAACAACAACAACAACAAAATAAACACAATTGTAAAGTACCGTTCATTACATGCACGCATGTACATACATGCACACACTTGTATATTGATTACTCTCTTACATCGTTTTACTCTCATACTTATTGCTTATGCGAAGCATTGTAAATATCGCGTTTAGAAAGAAAAATAAAATTCGAAAAAAAAGAAGTAGAAACGAAAATAATATAAACATTTCTTTTATTTTAATTTTTTTTATTCTCTTGTTCTTTTTTATTTTTTCTCTTACTTAAAATAACAAATCGGAAAAATGCTATAAGTGCACGTTTATTTTACTTTTTTTATTTGTGTGTGTGTGTGTGTCTGTATGAGTGTGTGGTTGTTGTTATATTCTTATTTTATTTTTATTATATTCTTCGTATATTTTATTTTTGTATATTATTCTCATGTACAAAAGATATAAACGTAGAGTTGAAAATATAAACAACCATGCAAACAACATAAAAAACAGTGTTGGCAAATGTAGCGTTTTTCTTAAGAATTTGGTAAGATTATTTTGTAAAGATGCGAGGTAAATTTTTATGCTCACCATCAAGGAATAATAAAAATAATAATTTTCTGTGGAAATATATCGATTTAATAATCTTAGAACCAATATATTCGATATCTAGTAAAATTCTGAGCCGATCTATTTTTTTTTTAATTGAAAAATTGTTAAAAATTAATTTGTAAAGCTTTTGAAAGGGCTTTTGGATTATTGAAAAATCGATATATATTTTATATATTGCATAAGAAACAATGGCGAAAATATTATGCCAATATGCTTTTTTATGCAATTAAAAAAAGTCGTTTAAAAAATTTACCTTTTCCATGATATCTGCTCTCCTGCATTCGTTTTTGGACGGTAGGAAAGCAGCTTGGTGTCAAACTATTCTAAATCTATTTCTTTATAAAATATCGTCAATAAATTGAAAAAATATAGCGAGATATTTTTTTATTAATCGATAAAAATTCAACTTTTTTCAAAAGTCGCCATTTTTGACCTTTTAATGTAAGGTGCCTTGTCCTTTCAAATATATAAAGAAACAATTTATTTCTTAAATGGAACTTTGAGAAAAAAGTGAAAGTACTAAATATGAATATTTTTCACTTCTAGACGAATTGAGATAATCCCAAAATTTTTTCAGCATATTGTTTTGAAATATGTAGCAAGTTACAGTATATTTTTAACAAATGTTTGCCTCGTATATCTCAGGACTTATTCTCGAAAATGAGAAAAGTCGAGTCAAATAAATTTTTAACTGTAAGAGATAACTTATGCGACTAAGTTTATTTTTCCTTTATCTTGGCAAGCACTTTACAGAAATATAAAAATCTTTAAAATCGAATTTCATTTGAAGAAGTTAAAATTTTTTAAAACTTTTACGTACACGAGGTAGTAAAATTTGACACCCTGTAGATAATCTTGTGTTACTGAAAGCCCAAGTCCTCCTCCTCCTCAACTCTTCCATATATTTCAATTTAATCCGAGCCATAAAATTTGCGTTCGAACGCACTGTGGCACAGTAGTATTCTGCTGGTTAAAAGCTGTATAAGACTTTGGGTGTACCTCTTAGGGCAAAGAAATTTGGATCAAATATTTATTTTATATAAGGTTTTATTAAGTTTTAAAAGTAGACAGAATTGGTCTGACAAAAAACTTATAAGCCAAATACCAGAAAAACTTACAGCCGTATTCACAAAAAAATAATGAATATTTGATAAATGTTTACTAACTTTTTGTAAATAAATTTCCATAAGAAAAAAATAGTAAACTTTTATCAAGCATACATTATACATACGGCAGTTAGTATCCATGGTAAATTTCTTCATACATTTCTGTCGATATCTCTTAAACGAAAGCATGTATATTAACGAAATTATGTACAAATACATATTTCGAGAACCATTTCACCTCTTTTTAACATAAGATGAAATTTCGAATTAAGGTGACACAGTTAAAAATTGTAAGGAGTGCGATCGAAAAAATCTTAACACACGTTTTGTCTCAGAACTTTGCTACGAGGCAATATTCAACATTATTTTTTGACAAATATGTCAGTTATTACTTTTAATGACAACAATGGTGACTCGATGTTATTCATCAAAATGAGTGCTGGTAAGATGTACCAGCTTTAAATTATTAAACAATTTCAAATGATTCTAAATTCGTTCTACAAATGTAACTGTCAAGCAGTAACCAATGTTATTGGATTGGAGAATAATACACCAATAATAGGGAACATGGTCCGGGAAGAAAAAATGTTCACATGATATTTTGAAGACCAAGAAAATTAAAAGCATATTGAAAAGAATTCCAAACACATCAGGTAGAAAGGCACTCGTGTTAATGCTAATGAGCAGTTGAAAACTTATAAAGTCTACAAGGTTGAAGACTGGGACGCTATTGATTTAGAAGCCAATAATAGGACAAATTTCATACAAAAATACTCATGTTGTAAAATGCACGACGAAACGTATGTACAGACAGATTATTTGCATACAAATTTGTGTGTTGATAATGCACGAGATTATGTTAAGAGAAGTTAAGGTCCGAGAAGCTGTCGAAATTTCCTAAGGAATTACTGATTTGTCAAGTTTAATGTAGTTGCAGCAAAAGAAGCAGTTATTTGTTATGCAAAAAAAAAAAAAAATATATATTTTTCCTTTCATAAGAGAGCATAATAGGTCTAGATATTTTTGGTCCGATTTCTTGTTACTACCTAAGAACGCTCCGGAGGGGCACCAAAACAATTACGTAGTTTTTGTACCAAGAGTAGTCAAATCTCTAAATTATCCGGAGCTAAGACCAGTGAAGAGATATTGAACTTTTGTGGAAATAGAATTAAAGAGGAACAAAGTAGTGTCCTAAAATATCGAATATTTTTGAATAATCTGTAAAAATCTTTGCACTTTTTGTGACATTATGGACATTTGGATTTGTTTTAAAAAATAGGTGAAATGTTAATTTTTGGTAAAAAATTGGACGATGAGGAAATTTAAAATTTTTTATGATATATTGAATTTTTTGTGAAAATTCGATATTTTGGCGAAATTTAATAATTTTTAGTGATCTTTGAAATTTATGTGAAATTATAAAATTTTTACGAATTTTCGTATTTTTGTTGAAATTTTCGATTTTTGGTTAAATATAGAAAAATTTTCGAGTTCATAATGAAACTTCCTACTTTTGTGAAAATATGAAATTTTGAATAATTAATTTTCATGGTTTTAATTTTATATTTGGTGAAATTTCCGAATTTGGATCTTTTGTAAAATAGCTTTTTTTGTTGTCAATTTTTACATTTGTAAATTCCATTTTTTTAATTATATAAAAAACTTGGATTCTTTTTGGTGAAGTATTGGATTTTTGGTGAAATTTCAAACTTTTGATGAAAATTCAATATTTTGTTTAAATTTTGAGTTTTTAATGAAACTTTATAGTTTTTTGAAAAGATGAAATTTTGAGTAATTAATTTTCATAGTTTTAATTTTACATTTAGTGAAATTTCCGAATTTTGAGAAATTTTGGATTTTTTTTGTAAAATTCCTTTTTCTGCTTAGTATTTTTTTTTTTTTTTTTTGTAAAATTATTAAATTTTTATTTTGTTAGATTATGATTTTTATTTCATTAAACTTTCGGATTTTTGGTGATATTTTGAAATCTGGTGAAATTTTACAGTTTTACAGAATAGAATACTGAAGAAAGGATATAAAACATTTTGCTTTTGTTTAGCCAGTAAAGACAAAGCAATTAATTTTTCTGCCTAAATATAATGTCTATAGGTCGATCGGAAAAATTTCGCTAAATCCCCAAGAAGAAATGTTCTTGTTCTTTTATTCTTAATATCTTTAGAAGTTATGCTAGTTATGCTGTTAAGGTTATTTTGTTTTATTATTTTTTATAGAAACAGCAAATAATAGAAGTTTTTTTTTTTTTGCTATTTGAGAAATAATTATTTAGTTATTCTTTGGAAGTATTGAAAATGTTGTTCTCAACATATGCATCTCCCTTGTAGACAATATAAACAACAATTAAAAGTTTAATTTTGTGACTTATTTCTTTTAATATTTTTTAATAGCTGACAATACATTTTTATAATTCTCTTCCATTTTAGCGTTTTTTCATACTTTCCCAATTTGGCAACACTCACTTAAAGAGAAGAGTGAGCAAAAGAGAATAAGAAAAACAAAAACCGAAAAAATATTGTAATGGACCCTGCTGTTGGTTGAATTTAGTGTTTAGTTTGTTTCTTGCCTCTTGCACATACTCTTCATGTGTTGTACGTCGTCGTCGTCTGTGCAAAGTAACTTGAAAAATAATAAAAATATTTTCGAAATTGATTGCCGGTTAAGTTAAAAGCATAAAAAAATTGTAATATAAATAAAATACGTTTTTAAAATAACAACAACCGCTACTAAGAAAAAGGAATAAAAATCTTTTACAAAAAGAGTATTAAAGTAAGTGCGTGAGTGTATGTAAGTGTGTGTATATATGTTTATAAGAAAGAAAAAAAAGTGTTGCTAAAGTATTTGCTGCTCCTGCTTTTACTTACTCAGCTAAAAAGGATATTTATTTATGAAAATAAAGCAGTTGTTGTTAGTTTTTCTTGGTACTAAAGAAATAAATAAAAGTTTTTGTAAACAAAAGTTGAAGAAGAAAAAAAATTAAATAAATAAATGTTTAAAACACAAATCAATGTTAAATAGCGCCATGTGTGTACGTAGCGAATGGATGGTTTTTTTTTTTTTTGACGGTGGCTTAAAAAAAATATACAACCTTTAAATTT
>MINK01002536.1:204-10440 GCA_001735545.1 Phormia regina
TTGAAGTTGTGAAAATGTTCTCTTTTTGAAGAACTTCAACGTTTTTTGCTGGGAATTTAATACTCAAAATATAGTTCTACAAAATTACAAATTATAATAAGTTTTATAAAAATTATAATAATTTTACACAATAATACTTAAATTATAATTTTATACTAAAATAAATAAATTAAAAATTTATATAAAAATCGTAATTTTACTCTAAAATTGGAACTCTATACTAAAATTTTTATTTTGTACTAAATTTTAATTTTATACTAAAGTTATAATTTTATTCTATATTTAAATCATAACTTTAATTTGTATTAAAATTCAAATTTTATACTAAAGTTCTTAATAACATTTAAGGTCTACTATAATACTCGAAATATAATTTTATGCCGAAAAGATAATTTTATACTAAAATTATAATTAAAAAAAAAATATATATATACTTGACTTACAATTTTGTAGAAAAATTATAATTATTTCATAAAAAGATTATAATAATTTTATAAAAAGTGTAATAATTTTGTACTAATTGTAATGCTCTTATACTAAAATTATGATTAAGTTCTAATTAATTTTATTTTCAACTAATCTTTAGCTTTCTAGTAATTAATTTTTAAATAATCCCCAGTAATTATTTATTTTAATTTTTTAATAAATAATTTTATATTTAATTTAAACTTAATCCAGATTAGTAATATATATTTAAATTATATAAACAAATTAAAAATTATTGTCTTTTTTACAAAACAAATCATTTTAAATTATAGATTATTTTCTTGAGATGTGCCAACAATGCTTCTGTTTTTTTTTCAAATTTTAAAGCTTTCTACTGTATTTTGAGGCATTTACTAAAAAAAAAATATCAAAACAAAAGCTTCCTTGATTAAACTTAATAGCTTTAAGGCACGTGCTTAAAGATTTTGTTAGAAAACAATAGATTTTAAAGCATTTTATGAGATTTTTAATAGTAATTTGTTTCTTTAGTTTGAAACCATAACTAATTTTTTTGTTGAATTTATGAATAATTGTGGCTTAAAGTATTTGGAAATTAAAGATAATAAAACAATAGTAACAAAAGAAAAAAAAATTATATGAGTTTAGAATAGCAAAAGAAATAAAAAATCAAATACAAAAAAGTTGGCTTAAAGGTTTAATGATTTTGATAATATATTTAAACATTTCTTTTTTTTGATTATGTTAAGCAAAATTTAATATATTGAATAATTTATGAAAAAATAAAAATAATTATAAAAAATTATTTTAAGACAAAATTAAAATTTTTTTTAAAATAATGTTAAAAAATAAATAAAACGAAAGTTGTAGTTAATTATGATTTTTATTTTTTGTTTCATAAAATCAAGTTTCAATTTAATTTAAGATTTGAATCTTTAATATTTTTTTGATGATTATGTTGACCCTCATCACAGTTCATTAAAATTTGTTTTTAATAATATATAAATAAATTTTTTGGATTTATGTCTTTTTTAAACATGGAGATATTTGCTAGTGTTTTTATTTTTTGTTAAATTTTTATAAAAAATTATTAGAATAATCTTTATTTTTTATGCTTAAAGCTTTCTATGTAGCTTTTATATTTTTTCAGCAAATACTTTATAAAAAAGTCAATCTATTTGATATCATGAGTCATAAATACTAAAAACATTAAGATAAACAATTTCCATTAAAAATCATTCACAATAATTTTATTGGCCTTTATGATCATAAATCTTAAAAGCTAAATATATTTTGTTGTATTAAAGAGAAGTAAGAATGATAGAGATAAATACCAAGACGTTTACTTTATTAGAATTTTAATTAACCAGCATTTTTAGTAAATAGTGATTTTACTCGATATTTTTAGATTTTTAAATTTTTAGCGCTTCTTGTATTACTAAGGGTGAAAAAAGTAGACAACTTTTATCTTATTTTTTTTTATGGCAAAACAACTGATTAATTTATTGGCTCCAAATAATGTAAAAAGTAATGATTTGTTCTTTATTTGTGTAATCATAGCAGCATAACTTGTAGCTTAAAAGAAGCATTTAAAAACAACCAATATGAAGGATTTTGGGTACATGAGGTTATCTATAGAATATCAATAAAAATAGTTATTTTAGAAACATTGACATGAACTACAGGGTTGATGAAAGTTTTCATAAGTTCTTGGTTTTTTCTTTGACAAAAATCTTTATTAATATTTGATTATTTCTTTTCTCTTAAATTCATAAATTTGTTTTTTTTTTTAATAAAAGAAAGTTAGAGAACAACATTGTAATCTCTAGAAAGGAGTCAAATTCAAATTTTCTTTTCCTGTAAAGATATGTGGTAAAAATATCTCAATTAATTGTATTTATAATGTCAGAGAATGCCAGTTAATGACGTCACTATGCATTAGTAATGTTGAAAGTATTCCAAATTTAATGTTCCTTTTATATCATAGGAAAAAAAAACCTTATCAATATTTGAACACTTTTTTATCTCCAATTTAAAAATTTTAATTTATTTTTTATACTAGAAAATGACCTAAATTGTCCCTAAGTAATCAAGAAAGTGGTCAAATAAATTATTTGGGACCAAAAATCACAAAAACGGTCTTAAAAGCATTTTAAAACCGTATTGTGCACCAGATTTTTTTCATTATTTAAATCTGTGTTATAATTGCTAATAAATTTAACTTCTTTTCACTACTTTTTCCTTTTGTTTAATTTTTGTTAAAACCACAAAAATACCAAAACTGTGAAATAATAAAAAAAATGCATAAAAATTTATAAAAACTTGTTTTAGTTTAATTTATTTTATTTAGGTTTTTGCTTATTTAACAAATTCTATAAATTATTTTGTAATTTTTATTATTTTTTTTTTGCATATTGTTAAGAAATAAAAAAAAAAACGCATTAAAAAAATTAACATACAATTGCCACCTGTTGCAAATTTTTAAATTGTTTTTATTAAATTTTATTTATAGCAAATAAATATGTGTTAATCAGGGTATAAGATAAACTCCTAAAAAAAAGTTGTTAGTGGTTTTAATAAGACACAAATATAAATGATTTCCTGATACCAGTTTTTTCTTTGACTCTAATTTAATTTAAAAGTCAGTTAAATTTGAGGTTAGTGTTAAAGGAAATGTTTAGTGGAAAGCACAAACAGATTGTCAAATATTTTTCTTAATAGATACAAATTTTTTAAAATTTTTCTTTGATTAAAAAATCTTAATCTTAAGAATTATAAATTATAAATATATAAACTTTTTTTCACTACTTCCTTTAATAGTATGAAATTTTCATATTTATTAATTTTCTCTTGAAAGTTAAAAAATCATCGATTTTTTTTACATAATATTTACCTTCCTAATGTTACTTTTCTTTTTTAAAAATTTTCCTTTTTAAAACTAATTAATTTCTTTAATCTTTACAAAATATCGGCAAAAATAAAACGTACTTGAAATATTTATTAAATATATTCGAGAACACATATTAAAGTCATAAAAGTAACATTTGTTTGTTTAGAAGATTAATATTTAATTTCATAGAACACAAAAACAAAAACAACAAAACTCCATAAAAAAACAATGACATTAACCGTATGTCACACGCATGTCATTTAATATTTTATTTATTTAAATGTAAAATTATAACAAAATTAAAGGTAAAACTATTACCACCACCCTCCTCTTATGGCTCATCTTATCTAAGATATGTTGTTAACTTAATAATGATTTTAACCTAATTGACCTTTAGAGTTAGACTAACGGTAAATAATACTATTTAAATACTAAGTTAGAAAACTAAAATAAATTATGTAGGTGTTAGTTAGTGTTAAAATTAGTCGCGTGCTCTTCTATAATTTATGAGTTTTTGTGGTCTTTGTTTTTCTATTTTTTTTTTAGTATTTTTTCCTTTTTTGGTTAAACATATTATTTGGCAAATAAGTAAGTTTTATTAGGGGTTAAAATAAATGTATTATAAAATAATAGTTAGGATGTTTTAAGAGTTAAGTCATGGTTTAGAAAATGTTATAGATATTAGAAATACCCTACACAGAAAAAAATACTAATATATTGAAGCATATATAACAAACAACTTTTTTTTCTTTGATTTTATTAAAAGGGAAACTTATGTTAAGGTCTTTCTTACATTACTTTCTCATACCTTTAATAATTATGGAGATTTTAAGCCCAATTTCTAAAGAAAATTATGGAAAACAGCAAAAATTTTTTTCATTATAGAAATCATTCGAAAATGTAAAAAAAATTAAATTTGTATCCTTATGTACAAAGATATATTTGTTGCATGTGAAGTAAGACTTATTAAAATTATTATACTTTTCTTTCGAAATTTATTTAGAAATTATTCATTTTATGTTTCGAATTTTAGGGATAAAAAAAAAATAATAATTTAAATTAAATTATTAATCAGAATTTTAAGACAATATTTTTTTTTATCAATTAAACAAATTACATTAGTACTCTTACAAATTATATAAAAATTTTGCATTGAAAAATCTAAAATCCTATCCCAATTACGAATAATAATACATTTTCAATTATTTTATTAATTGAAATTCAACTTTTCAAAAAATGTATATTTAATTATTTAACTTTAATGTAATTAATTTTACTTACATTTGATTAATGTATTAATTGATACAATAAGAAAATCAATTAAAATCCTATAAATTAATTTATTTTTGTTACAAAATATTTTTTTAACCTAAATGATATTAGGTTAGAGGAGCAAATTTGAACAAGTTTTTAATTGAATGAGTTATTTTTTATATGACTTTATTCCGTTAGTACCTAATAAATAATTTTTAAAAATTTTCTATTAATTAGAAAAAAAAGAAAGAACTCATAATATATATTTTTAAAACTTTCATATGTAATTTTTAATTGAGTACTTTCATTAATTTGTGAATACAATCAAAACATATGCATTGATTTGTTTTACTTGCAACAAATTTACGTTTATGATTAAAAAAATAGTGCTTTTAGTTTTGGAGAAATTTTATGTTTATTAAAAAAAAAAAAAACTTTTTTGAGAATTTTTATAAAATTTTGTTTTTCTAAGAAAATGGTCTTAATATCTCTATAACTCTTAACGTTGTTTAAAAATGGAGTAAAAATAACTTGAAGACAATTTTATTTAGAATTTTTTGATATATATATATTTTTTTAACAAAATCAGATAAGTCGTTTTCAAGATATGCTTCAATATATGGTGCAACATCCTTAATTTTACAAATTGAAATTTATTTAAAATATAAGAGGGTTTCTCATTTTGTAACTCTGTGTAATTATTGTTGAATTATTAAGAAATTGTACTTTGCAATACAAATACTTTGTATATTTAGATTTNNTTAATAAAGAACACAGTTTTTGTATAAAATCTAGAAAATAGATTGTTGAATCATTATTTCTACAACAATTATCTGCTGTAACATATAATATTTCACAAGTTTTATGATCGACTAATACTACTAATATGTTTTTATTTTATCTATAGCGTGCAAGCCATAAAAAAAAACTCTTATAACGCCGTCCATGCTTATGGTTATTAACAGTGTTTAAACAGCATATAAAAATTCATTACAAAAAAATTCCTTATTTTTAAGGTGTAGTAAAGTAACTAGAGAAAAATTTAGACAGGACTTTATAACTGACAGTGAAATATACAAATACAATTTAGGGTCATACATTAAGGATTTCTGTTAACAATGTTTATATAGTAAAAAAAACAATAGAGTCCTTAAAAAATACAAACTCAAAAATATGACTATAAATGAGGGAAAAAAGGTGCTAAATGTAAAACATTTATGGTCATCTAACTAAACTGAATACAGAGTGATGTCAGTAGTCCTAGAATATCCTTAAACAGCCCTTTATAAAAATAAAATGATAATGTTTATGTGTAGGTGGTGTGTTTTATATACATATATACCTATATTTTTTTATTTTTAGTAAGGGGTCACACAAATAGGTTTTAATTTAGAACAAAGAAAGATGAGTTTAATGAACGAAAGTATGTTTGTGTGTGTTATGATATTTGGTTTTGTTTTTTTTAAGGGGGGAAATTGATGTATGTTAAGAGAGTAATAAGGACTAAATATTTACTTTTATCTATGTGTATTATGCGTGTGTGTAGAGGTAAGAGGTGATGAGTTCGTTTTTTTTTTGAAGTGATGTCTGTATATTTTGGTTATTTTTTATAATTAAATGACTGGCTCGTGCGGTTAACATTTGCTGGGTAATCTTTTTTTTCTGGTCTTCTTTGTTGTTGTTTTTTTTAACATTAGTTAGACATGCAATTTTATAAGTTAAGTATATATTTTTTTATTTTTGGTTTAAAAATAACCATATGTTTTAAAAATTTTAGGATTAAGGTCTATTATAGCTTTTTTTCGAAAACGCATGAGTTTGTGATTATTTGTTAATGAAATATATTTGTTGTTTTTGTTTTGTTATAAAAGAAGAGGAGTAACTTATTTTATATGAGGTGATAAAGTAGAGTGATTTAAATGAAAATAATAATTTTAAAATAATACAGCTGTTGACTTTTTTTCTTATTTCAGTTAAATGTTCCAAACAGCTGTTTAATAAATCAATTAGAATATTTAATAATAGGTTAATAAATTGATTGTTTTATGTTTATGACTTTTAATTAAATCAAAATTGAAAACTCTTTCTTCAAAACAAAACAAAACGAAAAAAAAATATGTTTTCTTATTAAAAAAATATATATAATTTAGCTTATAAAAATGAAATTAATCTTTTCGAAATTTTTTTTTTCTTAAAAACAGTTATATTCTTGTTTTAAATTTAACAGAAAAATGTATTTTTTATTTATTTTTACTAAAATATGTATTTTGAAATACAGAAAATATATAATATATTAAATGATTTATTAAATATGATAATTATATCCACTTTTTCAATTGTATTAATTTAATTTTGCAACATCCTTCATTTTACAAAGCGCAATTTATAGCAGGAACTACAGCCAATTTTAAAAAATTAAGTAAAAGGCTTAATTCTTATGAATACCATGAAATATCACCACGATACTGTAGAATTTGTGTTTCTCTGTGTATTTTATTTATTTTTTTGGGTGTGATTTTTTTTGTTATAAAAATATAAGGCCTTTGAAATACCTTTTTTTATAGTTAAATATTATATTCATTTTCTCTTTATTATTGTTATTTTAAATTAGGATTTTGCTCTATATTTTACTTAAATTGCATAACAGAAATCAGAAACATTTTCCTTATTTAAAACACCTACATTTATTCTCATGCAACCAGCTTCAATAAGCCCCCTACCATTCAATAAATCTTAAGATCAAACAAATCACAAAATCATGTCATTTTTTAAACTTATTGCCAAAGAATAATTTTGCATAATCATCATTAAAAAAAGCAAAGGAAATAAACTTCAAAGTATACAAATAAACAAGACAAATCAATGAACATCTGTTCAATTACTCTGATTCTTTTTTTTTTATTACTTTTGTTTTTTCTAACTAAAATTATAAACTTCCTAGCAAAACAAATCATGCAAATTTTCCTTTATTTTTATTTATGCTGCTAATGTCATTAAGGCTAAAAGGAAGGAAATCATAGTGCGTAGACCAATTGGAGCCTACGTATAAATATGATGAAAAAAAAAAATAAACTTAAATGACTTTAATGACAACAGTTTAGTATGGGCGAAAGAAAAGAAAAACTGACAAAACAATTGCCTATAAAACTTTAAGAAGTTTTAAAAGTATAAACAACTCGAATTGAGATTAGAATAAAATTGTTTGGAAGACAAAGGCAAAAAAGAAAATGATTCATGTTAAAATAATAGATTTGGAATATTTGCAGACAATCTGTATATAAATGCAATTTTATAAAGTTAAAGAATTATATGGGAATAAATTTAATATTTTTTATGGGTTTTTTGTGATGAATAATAATTTTGACTTGAATATGAAACAAAATGAGATTAATTTTTTGTGTTATGTATAAACATTTTTAAATAAACATAAAATATAATTTAATGAATTCACCGTTTAATTAAATTAATAACAAAAGATATTAATCGGGGTCCACACAAAGCAATTTTTCTTGTTGCAATTTCTACGTCGTAAGAGTACAGTTTTAGTATTCCCTTTTTTCTGCCAAAAGATTAGAATTGTGGCCAAAAAGTGCTATATGTGATACCTGAAATTGAATTTAATTGGAATAATAGGACTGTATTGGGTAGGAGTATGGCCTTTATATAAAAATTTACTAAAGTCTATTCTAATTATAATTTTGTTTCTCCAACTGTGACTGCTTTGTTTTTAGAGAAATGTTTTATAATGAAACATATGTTTTTAAAATGAAAAATATTAATAATAATCCTCGGAACGGGATTTCTCAGTCATTTCGGTATTTAGAAGTTTTAAGTCTCTAGTCCACTTTTTGTAATTGACACTAGTTCTAGTGCTAAATCGTGATTTATAAAAATAACTTTACATTATAAAATACCTCGTAAATTAAAATTGTCTTCAAGTAATTTTTATATTACTTTTTAACACCCAGAAAATAGTCACCAATTAACAAGAATATATGAAAATGATTGATTCAATCAAAAAAACTTGCTCAAATTTGTAACTCTCACCAAATTAATGATATCAATTACTAAAAATTGTAAAAAATGAGTAGTAAAAAATATTTCCAATTAATAAATTAATTACATTTTATTTTTACTTGAATTTATTTATTAAATTTTGATAAAAATTTAAATAATTGTGTTAATTGAACAAAATACGGTAATAATTTTTTCTGTGTATGTTTAATTTTTATGGAAATATTCTAAAAAGAATAGAAAATTACGTAAACCTTTCGAATCACTTAAAAAAAATAAATAAAAAACGTTTTCAAACAAAAGATTTAGGTAACAAACTTCTTCTGGCTGGGTGATATACACATATGCTAAACATCACCAAAGGAAATTGAGGCATTATAAATTTGTGCAAATATTTGTGGTGCACAGAAAGAATGGGATCCCTACTTTTATAATACTATTCAACTCTTAAACGATTTCTGTCAGTCTGATTTGCTTTCAAAACAATTTTCAAAAAAAAAAAAAAAAAAATTATTTAATTTGACACAAATTATTATGGTACAAGAGCAAGGCTGATTGAAATTAATTATTAACGGTTCATTATTTCCTTTAGTATCCATAGCATATTTAGTACTTTCTTATTAAATTTCCTGCTAATAGAAATTGTATATTCCTTGGTCCATATTTTTCACTACATAAATATTAAAGAGCTTTTTTTGTTGGTAAATTTTATAATATTTTCACTTTTTTTAATACTCTTGTTAAAAACTTTGGTTTCATATAATATGTATTTTAGTTTCATAAACTATTTTAAGGTGGTTATCTTTTTGGTTGCTTTTTAACAGACATTTTTGTATTATAGGAAATTTTATTAATGTAAAAAATAGTTTTGTCTGTTTCCCATAAAATAACATTTGGAAATTAAACATATTTTAAACATGTTTAACATTCACTTGTATTCATTTTTCCTAACATTAACGAATGGTTATGAAATTTTGGAAACAATTTTAAATATTGTCTATCTTTATAATACGAAATAAAATGTTTTGTTTAAATTTCTCAAAAAAATATTTTATTTACTAAAATGCCATTACAAACTTTTCTTTTTCATGGTGATATTTTAGTTTTAAAAGTTAAAACTTTTAAGGAGTTTGTTTTCTTGATTATTTGACAAATAATTACTCAAAATCCCAAAGAAACTATTTTTCAATATTAATGGACTATACAATTTTGACAATTTCCTATATAAATAAAAATCACTTTTATTTTCTATTAAAATATTTCTTCTTTTCTTTTCTTGTCTTTTGCAAGAGGAAGAAGAAATAAAATCGTGCCTTAAGTAATTTATGTAACTTTTAGTTTTAGTTAGTCTTAGTCTTAGTTTTTTTACTTTATTTTATTCATTATGGCTTTTCTGGCACTCAACTCACTTAATGACATTATCATCAGTCTCACATCATTTACCACCAACCAACCTCATCATCCAACCATTCAAACAGCCTCGTGCACAACAGCAAGAGCAAAAGCAACAGCAGCATGTTTGTTTGTTTGTTTGTTTGTCCACCAAATACTATTAGAAAAAAAATCTAAAATAAAAAACAATTGTAAAAGTCGCAAGAATGTCTAACAGCCATTTACAATTGACTTACTAAGGC
>MINK01002539.1:0-13150 GCA_001735545.1 Phormia regina
AATTCTATATTCTGCACATCTATGAGAAAATATCTTTATAGTGGTATATATTTTATTAATATCAGTTTAGTTTAGTGTGACCTTAAAAGGGATTACGAAAAATGTGTTTGCCTATTAATTATATAGATAGATTTTGTATTGAAAAGTAGTAAAACTTACAATTCATTTTTATAATACATATAAGGATTAAGATTACCAAAATAACCCGGAAAAAAACAACAAGTGCCTGCAATATAGAATAGTTTCACTTCATCAATAATGGAACCAAGGGTATATTTTTAACTTTTTCAGAATATTCAGAAAAATATTCAAATAAATGAAATTTTTGCGGAAAAAAAAAGAAATACAAAGTTTAGAAATTTTAAAGGATTTTTATTATTATTTTATAAAGAGGTAAAAACTGAATTTTTATTCAAAAGTTTTATAAGCTATAAAAATAAGAACATCCTACCAATGACAACAATGGATTAAAAGAAGAACTTTCTTTTAATGACAACATAATGTTAAATTCATTTCTTTTTAAGTTGTTTTTCAGCTACTATTTTGCAAGGTATATAAGAACCAGTTGAAGATATTCGGTTATTTATTTTGACTGAAGTAAATCTACAAATGCTTGAATAAAGATACATTTAAATACCTGAAGTTGATGGGTTCCAATTTCAAATTTTATTTTAAAATTCTATTAATCCTCAATTTTGTCATATTTTACCGTACTTATTGAAATTGTAATTCATGTAGCAAAATTTTTCTTTTAACATTTTTAAGGGCCTTATGATTGGAAGGTATTTATGGATGGACAAATAGAGATTTTAAGTCTATAATTATTAAAAGGACAAAAAATAATTTTTTATTGTGACAAAATCAGCTCAAACGCATAGTAACTCTCAACATAAATGTTGATGTAGATGTTGAAAGTATTAAACAAATTTTCTAATACTCTATTTTAAAGTATGCAGTCACCCTAATGACCTTTAAGTCCAAAGTTTTTAAATACATAAAGTTTTACCAATTTATTCATATTTTTTTCCATTTTTTCCATTAAATACTTTTTTTATTTTTATAGCTTAATATTTTACAAAATTTATTGCAATTTCTTTTTTTTTTTTTTTATTAATTGTTTTATTTCTTACCAGTTTATTATTGTCTCTTTTATGGTTGGTAGTATTTATTATCTTAAATAATTTTTTATTTCTTTTGACTTTTTGGTGCTAAAATTTACTTGATGTTCCTTTTTATTACTATATTTTGGTACTTTTTTTTGTTTTTTTTTTCGCATGCTTTTGTTAATAAAAATAAAGAAATAAAAAATTTCACCTTTTATTTATACGGTAATTAAATGAGAAATTATAACATTTTTTTTCTTTAATAATTTTTGTTAATATTTATTACTATCAGTATTTAAGCATTAAAAATTGGTGCAAGTACTTTTAATAATTATTTAAACTAAACATAAATGCTTAATTTAATGAACTACTTTTACTTAAGAAGTCTATTAAAAGTTTTTATGCTTTAATTTGTTTTGTTTTTTTTTCTTTGACTTGATTGAAAGTGTTTTGGTTTTGAACTTCCGTATGTAAAAGTTGACTAATTGTTGTTTTTATTTAATATTTTTTTTTTAATTTTCATCTACAATATCTTTGCTGTTTAACTGGGTTAATGTTATTTTTTTTTTTCTTTAGGTTTTTGTATATCTTTTATTTTTTATATTTTGTTTCTAATGACTACACATTTATTTATGCTACTATTATTTTGTTATAGTTTATTGTTTAATGTTTTAAATGTTTAGTTAGAAACGAAAAAAAAAACTTGCAAATTTAGTTTTTATGTTTGCCCTCTCACGTGACTAATTAAGATTTATATGATTAATTGACTTTCTTGGGAAAATGGAAAGGTATTTTCATTGTTAAGTGCAAGATGGTCAGATATTGAAGTTTATTATCGACATAAAATCTGTTAAAAAAAAAACTTTTTATATTTAGCAATAAAAAATAAACATATATTTTCTTTTAATATTTTAATTATAGTGAAATTAAAAGCCTTGAATAATATGAAATATTTAATTAAAAAAAATTATTTAATTTTTTTTCTTTATCTTTTCAGACAAAATGTTCGATATTTCGTGGTCTAGTATTGTGCATCTGCCTGAATGTCACTTACGCCAATGTTGTGCGTTTTCCCCGTGAAATGGATAAATACGGTTTAGCGTATTTGATTCCATATTTATTACTATTATTTCTAGTCGGTTTACCCATTGTCTTGTTGGAGATATCGGTGGGCCAATTTTTGGGACAAGGAGCAGCACACACTTGGCGGGCATCGCCAATTTTTAAAGGTATTTATTTTTATTTATTTAATTAAATGAAACACTTACTACTACGGAATACAACAAAAAAAGTTGCCATATTATTTTAATGTTTAGTTAATTTAGGCCTAAAAGTATGCTAACCTTTTTTACTGTATTTTGTGATTTTAAATGCTAACTGTACAATGACATGTGCGGTATGTTTATGATTGTTAAGTACACTAGACTACAACTTGTTTTCAATAGTAATTTTTTATAAATAAATAAATAAATAAATAAATAAATAAATAAATAAATAAATAAATAAATAAATAAATAAATATATAAACAAATAAATTTAAACCAATATTAATACAAACAAAAATTTGGCAAGCGATAGAAAATTACTTGTATCCTATTTTTTATCCTTATAGCTTCACTCCTCTTCCAAACTTATAACTATAACACTTTATTTAAATCTAATCGGTCGATTATAGTTGCAGATATATTTCCAAAAAATTTCAGTTACGCCCAACATATAATATTGAAAGTCTTAAGATCTTGTGGGAATAATTTTCTTTATAATCTTTATAAATATTTTATGTTTATTATAAATATTCATTTTCTTCTTCAGGAGCCTGTATTGTCAGCCGTTTTGCATCATGGGTTTCTACCGTCTGGGTTTCGCTACAGGCTGTTATGGCCTTAGCTTATATTGGCATGTTTTCATTCAACACTTTTCCCTTTAGAGAATGTCTTGGTAACTTAAGACTGGCTGCGGTATGTTTAAAATTAATTAATGTTATTTATTTAATAAAAAAAATTTAATTTATTTAATTTTATAATTTCATGTTATATACTAGGATGGTTATGCGTTAAGCAATATCAGCGGTCAGGAATGTATGGAGAAAACTTTTTTAACACCATTTTGGGAGAATCCATTATTTTTTGGTTTATTATCTATTGGTTTAATAGGTTTATGGGCGGTGGTAATGTTGTGGTAAGTTTTCGATTTATTTAAAATTTTAAGAGTCTTTTTAAAGTAAATTTTTTTTTCTAGTACACATAATGGCCGGGTTTTAAGACGTGTTCTATTCATTTTCGGCTTATTGGGCTTCCTGCTACTATGTTGTGTTACCGGCTGGGAAATATATAATACACTAGATAAACCTACACCCTATTTTCCTCCCTTATATGGTTTTACTAAAGAATATCTATACGAAAGTAATTTATGGTTTAGTGCTCTAATGCAAGTTATATTCGCCTTAAATTGTGGCTTTGGCGTATTACCTATGTTAACTGGCAAATTTCTTTATAAAGGCGATGCTGTTAGAACCTCTGTGGTGTATTTATGCTTTAATCTGCTAATAAATGCTATAGCGGTGACGCTATTTATGATACAATTCGATCATTCTGCCAATGGTGCCCATTTGATAGATGAATTAAAACCTTTGACTACCATATATGATCGTGTTTTGTACGACAAACCCTATTATGAGTTATGGATAAAACTTTTGCCTTCCATGATCTATGTTTTGGTGGTTATAGCCTGTTTTATAACTATAGTGGTGGGGATATATACCAGTACCAGATTAGTGCCACGTCATCCCAATTATGTTATAAGTTTGGTGGGTTTAGTGGCTTCAATAATATCTTTGTCTGCTCCTAAATTCTATATAGCTAGACTATTAGATTCCCGTATAGTGGGTACTATGGTAATAACGGCATTGGTATTTGAACTTATAGCGGTTACTTGGATATATGGAGTGAAAAATATCTATACAGATTTGGAATTCTCTATTGGAAGACCTATATATAAAATATGGCTGGGTTTGTGGTGTATTTGTCCTGCTATTTTAACGGGTCTGTTGGTGTGGTGGTGTTCCGATGATGATGAATTTGATATATTGGCCAATATTATGCCCAGATGGGCTCCCATATTATTTGTATTATTTGTTATTTTGATAATAGCTTGCATACAAATATTCCGACAAGTGGAATACAATTTCTTTGGCATGATTTGTGAGGCTTCAAAATCGGCTAAGGAATGGGGTCCAGCTGATCCTTTGGCTAGACATGCCTGGAAACAATGGCGTTCTGTGTGTCAAGATACCGGACAAAGAGATTTTACTTTAAGACGACGCGGTACTAGAGACTATACCCATTCCATTAAAAAAGGTCAATATTCTACTTCAAATAAATATGCTAATGGCGGAGGAGGTGGTTCTGCAGGTAATGTCAATAATCAACATAATTGGAAATCTTCTACACCAGGCAATAGTTCACCAAATTATAGTGGTTCAGTATTTGGTGACTCGGCCATAGAGGAAGACATTAGTGTCGATAAGTTTCCCGGTATTTCACAGCAATTTGTGCCATTTCATAATAGTGAAGCCAACAATAAACCCGTAAGACAATCTCATAGATCACGTAGTCAACCACGTACGGGTAACCAACTGCCACAGCCTCAACAACCACAACCACCACAAAGACTTCAACATCATAGTAGTCAAGTAGAATTGCGTAATACCAATGCAGATTCAACCAAACATCGAGAAATTGTCTATATTAGACGTTTATCCTCGGAAGAGGGACAACATGCTACACGCATTGAAATAACACCCTCAAATGAATCCATTTCATATGCTCCCACCCGCAATCCCCTGGCTAGATCCAGTGGATCGCATGGTAATAGTAACAACTATGTTAAACGATCATCTAGTTCGGGTAAAATGGAAAGTAATCGTAATGTTTCAAAACCTACACCTTCAGCGTCGGATGTGAATGGTGATCATATATGTTGGCGTAAATTTTCCATGAATCCTCAAGAATATTCTACGGAATTGTGATTTTATAAAACACGAAAGCAAACCACAACGAATCTAGTGATTTTTTTCTCTATTTAAATTGTAAATAAGTTAAAACTGAATAATTAAGGATAATTAAAATGATAAACGAACTATATTTATAGTAAATTAAACCCTTAAAATATGCTTAAAGTCAATAAGAGAAAAACATGGAAAATACCTTGTTTAAAGGGTTTAAAAATTAAAAAAACGATTATAAGCCTTAATTATTTGCCGATATTTTCCAAAAACATAAAACAACAGCTATAAGTACATTTCCAAATATTCTTCACATACAAAAGACTTTATTTTCATAGAAACTATAAATAAATAATTATTTAACATGTATGTAGTAGTAAATAATTTAAAGAAACGAAACGATTATTGTATATAGTTTTAAATTATTTCCAAAAAAGATATCTCTTCAATTTACATCGAATATTTTTTATTAAAAAAAAAATGTTAATTAAAAATATTAAATTCTATTTAATAGGGTATTGAATTGTTGTTAAAATATTAAACACAACTTGCAAAAATTGCCATAAATTTGTTTGTTGTGAATACCCTTAATTAATTCGATATACACTCACACATACATATATATTTTCGCAATACATCATTTTTCTTGTACTAAATAATAGTTTTGTTTTTTTTTTTTTCGTTTGTATTAAGCATTTATTATGATTTTAATTTAATATTATTTGTAGTTTATCCATTATTATTAGTTTTAGTTTTAAAGTACATGTTATATATTGTAATTGTATTGTTAGTAAGTTTGTGTAAATATATATAAAAAAAATTAAATATTATATTAGAAACCAAATTATTTAGATTTAGATAAAACACAAAAAAAAAGTATCTTATTATGTCAGAGAATTTATTGTTCTCTAATTGAATAAAAAAATAATAATAAACAAACTAAAAAATTATTTATAATTTTTCTTTTATTTATTGTGGAGATATTAAAAAGAATAGAAAATTCAGTACAGAGACAAATTCAGATATCCTAAGTAGTTTTCGAGATGTGTTTCAATATATGATGCCAATTCAAAAAAGTGGATTGAAGCTTATGCTGAGAATTATTTTCCGTTCAATATTTTTTATAAAAATTCTAACGTTTAAGGAACAAATTCGTATTTACTTTGGTACTTTTTTCATAAATATTTTTTATATTTATAAACATGTATATAAATATTTATATATTTTTGGAATACCAATACAATTTAAAAATTTACTGGAATACAATTTTTATTATTCGCATAAAGGAGAAAAGTACAAAAAAAAATTAAAATGGGAAATTCATTGAGCAAATTTTTTTGTATAATTTTTTGATTTGTTGTTACCCAAAATAAGCTACGTGACATTCTTTAGGGCTCTGGGAACAAGTTGCAATTAGGACCAAATTCTAATAAATATTTTGGTACTATTTTTAAAACTTATTTTTTTAAGTAGTTGAAGGCTACTTTTATAGTTTGAATCTATTAAATTATGTATATAAAATAAAAATTTAAACTTAGTGAACATTTAGAATATTTTAGTTTGACATATAAAAGTTTTTAACAAATGTGGTTTGAAGTAAATTACAAATCAACGAAATTGATAATTTTAAGATGATACTTTTAGAGTTTTTAATATTGAACATACAAGTTTTAGTAGAAGCTTGAACTTAAACGGTTCTAAAGTGTCCTTTGTGGTTCTTTTTTGTTATTCCAATAGAGACTTTTAATTTTTTTATATTTAAATTTTTAAGTTATATGTGGGCACTTTTTAATTTTTTGATCTTCTAATGGTACTTTTTGCAACATATTAATCTAGAAATATAAGAATAAAAATATATAGTCATATGTGTGAGGGTATCCTCAATGGAAACTTTGTGGTACTTTTCCCTTCTTATGTTTTTAATTGTGAATTTGTAGTAATATTTGTGAAACTCAATTTTATTAATTTTGGGGTCAAGTATGGTAAAGGAAAATTTGAAACGTTTCTAAAAGAAATGAATTTGTGTATGTTTATTTTAAAGTTTTTTTGTACTTTATACGAAGTTAATTTGAAGGAAAATATGGCGGGTATTTCTAGTGAGAGAGGTTACACTAAACATACTTAATATTAATAAATAATAATTATGTCTTGATGTCGAGAATGAGCAAGTTGAAAGTTTTTTTTTGACTTTCAAACAGACTTTCAACAGCCCCTTTTTCAACTACCTGGTCACTATGTTGGCCCCTTTTTTAAATGGCGACTTTTTGAGAGTATGTGATAATGACGAGAAACCAAGTTGTTTAAAATATATCGACCCATTACATATATATTAATTTCTTCAAATGAATTCATAATTTTGGGATTGATTACCAGTATAGTGATATAAAAATCAGCAGGGTACTTATAAATGAACCGAAACTGATAGTAATTAAAAATAATAATAAATTTGTATATCATCATATGCCGAATGCTTTTGGACTAGATTGAAAAAATTAAAAAAAATCATAATGATATTTTGACATTATTCATAGCAATCCTTCGTAGAAAGTGTTTTTTACTAAATTTATCAATAATACAAAATAACAGACTTAACACAATACCCAGTAAAGAAGCAGTGTAAATTCTGATCATTTTCAAGGATTTTACATAGGTTTGTCATTGAGGGTGTTCTCAATTTGATATTTTTTGCAATAATAAAAATTCCCAGCAAAAATATGAATTATAAAAGCACAACATCCTTCCAATGACAACCATTTGTTTAAAAAATAAAGTCTGCAACTCTTTTTCACCACTAAGTACTTCCTTCCAATGACAACACAATAATAAAATCATGACTTTTTCAGTTCTATTTTATTTTGTTATTAATAAAACTGACTCCTGTAGTTTTTCTTAAAATACAAAATTTGGTTTTTGTTGTTATCAAATAAACCAATTTTAAGGAGTTTTTTAGGTTTGACAGTTGGCCTCTTTTTGGCGACTTTTTATTTTGAGATCCCCTTTTTTGGACACTTTTTGAAAATTTTCAACGGTAACGCTGCTTTCAAATAATTTTAAATAAAAATCTATTTAAATTAAAGACAATTTCTTAATATTACCAGTCTCTTTAAGTACACTTTAAAGTTCATACAACAATTTTTAATGATTGGTTATCATTATAAAAATTATTAATTATAATTTAATAGTTAAAAAAAAGAATGACTGAAAACCCGTAAATATTCTATGAATAGTACTAGCAATTTGACAAATCATTACATCAGCCTTAAGATACTTAATATTTATTTGAAATTAAATAAAATTATGAATGATATTATTCTTTTTTTTTTATTTAATACTAAATTAAAAGGTTACCCTCATTAAAGCTGATTAAAACAAAGCAACAAGTTTTTTTTCTTATAATTGGATTATTTAGATAAATTAAATCAAAATTAATATTTTTGATATTTTTTTTTGTATACATATTAATGTATATTATCCGAACACGAGTTTTATTTTTGAAAACAATATTTAACAATACTTGTAGAATATTTCAAAGCTTTAACACATTGGGCCACGATCTCTGAATTTTGGCCGTAATAAAAATACTTAGTTTACGTAGAAAATAAATACATATCACAATTAATTCTGTTAGAAAAAATTTCAATTGGTGAAGATCTATTTTTCAAAAAAAATTTCTTTGGACTGGAATATTGGCTACTTTGATACTGAAAAGACGGGTTATAGGGTGAGAGTAGAATAACTTGTGAGTTATTTTTCCATATAAATAAAAAACACAATTTTCTTTTAAAAACGTTATATCCGATCAATTGAAAAAAGGTTGAGGTGAAGTTGGCTGCAGTTGGGGGCGTTAATAACAACGTCATGGTTGGGCATATTTGGTCACTGGCGTGAATAGATACAAAAAACTTAGAACAAGTTTAGTTACATTGTGCTAAAAATTCATTGAAATGCATTTATTTATTTAGCTCCAAATATTTACAATATTTCTCGAAAATATTTTTAAAATTTAAATTTTTCGGGTCGTGGACTGACATTTTTATGTTTATACATACTCGAGATGACCAACTTCGAGGGTCTAACCTTTACCCACGTAGCCCTTTAAGAGGCCACGTGGGAAAAATATCAGCTCTGACGGATACTGGGACAAAGCTTTTATAATTATTATTTTATAAAAGCTTTATTATTTTATTATATATTTTATTTATTACATAATTAGCTTTTGATAAACTTGATTTTTTATTATCACTTTAGATTTTAGAAGTGATTTGTTTTTTAATAAATTGATGGATTTTTAAAAAATTAATTGATGGATTTGTATTCAAGTTCAGCGTTTCATTGACAAACAAAACTTTATTCTACAAAATGATGAATAAATATAGAAAGACTTTGATTTAAACAAATCTTTAAAACATGAGAAAATTAACCCAGATTATATGATAAAATTAAAATGTTAAAAGGATTTTTTGTATTATTTTGCATAAAAAGAATAAATATTTACCATTAAAAGAGCATTGAACGATTTAAATCTAAGAAATTGAATATTAATTAGAACTATATAGTCTATTGACTTGTTACGATTTGATTAAATTTTGTTTTGGTATAACAAATAAATAAAAAAAAAAAAAAATTTAAATCAAAATAACATAAAAAATACCATCCATGTCTTTAAAACTAATTAAGAAATGACGATCGATATTATTATTGGTTGTTATTGTGGTTACCGTTGGTGTTAGTTTTATAGACATTTTGTTTCTTTTTTTTTTATCATTTAAATATTAACATAATCTATTATATTGTTGGAGATCGTGATGTTTATTATTAATTGAACATTTATGGAAGTAAACACACACAATACTCCACACAGCATGATCTTAAAAATTAATGAATGAATTAAGTTGTTTTTTTTTGTTATTTTGCCCGCTAAAAGTTAAAGCTTTTACCCACGCCCTTCAATGTAAACATTTGAATTTTGTTTGAAGTTTTTAAACTTGCAAGATCAACAACTCTGCAGGAGTTGCAGCGGTTAACTATTGTGAGTTTTTTTTTTTTATAAATTTGTCGATGTCATCTAATAATCTTCTTTGCATTAAATGGTGTACAAGTTTAAACAAAGCAATTAATTAAAAAAATGATTTAAACAAGTTTATCGAAACACGGGTTTTGAAAACGATCACATGAAAGAATCTTTACAGAGTAACAGGTAATTATAGGTACAGTAAGTAAATGCAAGAAATGGTATTAAAAAGGGCTAAATGAAAAGAAAATTAATATAAAAAAAGTATAAAAATTAATTAAAAAAATATATATATTTTCGTCGACCAGCTGTGGAAATTAGTTTAATTGTATTAGTGTATTAGTTTCATGTCATAAATTAAATATGGTTTCTGATCTTTGTTTAAAAAGATTAATGACATCCGTTTGGTGTCATTAATCTTTTATCACCCTGTACATAATAAATTTAATGCTAACAACTAGAAGATTTAACTGCTTTAGTTTATTTATGTCTATTTTAATAATATTATTCTGTTTTTTTTTTGTTTTTTTTTATAAATTTTTCTACTCAATTTTCTGTTGTTTTTTCATCATCGTTTTTTGGTCAAATCTACAAATTGTTAACTTTCGAGGTGAACTTGAATTTTTTTTGTATCTGCTTTAGTTAATATCTAGAAATTGCTAACATCAATAAACAAGTTTAGAAGTTGTTAAAAAAAAAAAAAAACATAAAAATACAAATAATTTTCATAAAATTTCAATTAAGTCAAAATATACTTAATATACATAAATATATTAAAATATGCTCTTTAATTTGCCTTAAATATTTATTTAATATTGTTACCAAAATGATGTTTAATTTCTTGTTTAAATCATGTCTTGTGGTCAGGTTTTATGGGATACCCTACATACATATTGAATATTTATTGCAATTAAAAAGCCGCACCCTAAAAATGTATTTTTTTTTTTTTAATTTGAAATTTATACTTTGTGCTTAAATGAGTTTTATTAACTAGATAAATTAATAATTGTTAATGTAAAATAGAACACAAAATTTTGTCATAAATCTCTTGACATCAAAAAACATGTTTTAATACCTTAACAAAAGTGTTATTTTTTTTGGGATAACAGGTTTGCAAATGAGTGTCATTAACTTAATATCAGGTTTCAACTTAACCAAAAATTAAAAAATTAAAAAAAAAAAAAAAACACCGTGGGTTATAAAGAATTATGTTTTATTGCGGAAATGGTCCTGAAACTCTTCTTTAGTGCCACTTAAAAGATACATTAAGTACAGGGATTAATAGCCTTTGAAAATGGTCCTTCAAACCGGATACTACTTGATGTTTACTGTATCCAATCAAAAGACTTCATGTATATCTAATAGGCAGAAGATTATACTAAAATCAAATTATAAAAGTGATTATAAAACACTTTTCTAAAATATTTCTGAAATTGGCGATATCTTAATATAATTTTACTTGACCAGAGCTGATACGTTTCTATGTTGATTTAGTGAACCATAGATCCCTTGCGTTTTTGAAGGCTAGGGAATAGATCTCGAAAATAAATCACTTCGAGTATAGATTTATTTTTTATTAAAAGAAAAAATAAATGATAACCAAAATTTAGATCACAACTTATGTGAATAACTTTATGTTTCTTTATCTTGTCGAGCACTTTAGAGAGTTCCCACCATGTGAAATTGAAATATTATTGAATTATCTCTAATGGTGCAAATGTTCCAGGAAAGCGTTTTGTAACCACTGTATACAGCTTGATAAAAAAGTACAAAAAAAAACATGAAATTGTCATGAATTCCATATCACAGATATTGTAGGAAACGCTAAATATCGCAAGAAAAATCAAAACTTTTGATTTAACCCAGTATTTAAAATTTTTCTGGCTTGACCTCGTTATGGGAACATAATTAAAATACAATCCCTTATTCCGGAAATGATTAAATATTTTATAAAAAAATTATTTTTCGTTTTAATTTAAAACTTGAATGCAATATTGGTTTAAACTTAATGGTATGCTAATTTTTGAAGTTTCTCAAACAGACTCTAGGAGTTCTCACAAGGTCTTGCTTTGCGATCCATTTTTGTCATTACGTTGGATGCGCTGCAACTTTAACTAGTATATCTGGGGAACTATTGTAGTGGGAATGCTCAAAGAATTTTGACATCCATGAAAACATTTGTCTAATAAATTGGCGGATTATGGGGGTATGGTCCCTCCCATAAAAATTAAGTTCAAAAATTAGTATGTCTGGAAAACTATTAGAGCTTGAATTTTCAAATTTTGCACGGGAAACATCTATCTAACGGGGGGTGGCGAAGCACACCGGATATTAGCTAGTATATAATATAATTCTCTGCGCCCCCGAAAGTTTATCCTTTGTTTTAATGGAACAAAATTAATTCCGCCAATTTATCATGATGAAAATAGTTTTCGGAACCAATAAGTGGATGAACTTCACTATATTTCAACTGAAATACTTTTAAATATTTGGATTTAGAATTAAATTGGACAAATGGCTTATATTTTCCTTTTATAGCTCACAAAATTCGTTGAAAATAAAAGAGCTCGGAAGTTGGAAGTCGCACTCTTCCGGTTAACAATGTTAACAATTTTATTTCATTACAAAAATTATGATTTTGTCATTTTATGACCGAAAAAATCTTCGCATTATTTTTTCTCTAAATTAAATTTTTCTTTAAAAATATATAAAATTTTCTTTTACCTTTCTGAAAGGGATCTTCACAGAGATGAATTTAAAATAGAAAACAATTCTAAAAACCCAAGCGGTAAAGGTGTACATTCACTGGAAACAAAGTTTTGATTTTAGTCTATAAAATCCCATAGAACGAACCTGCAAACGGAATGCAGTTTAGAAGTCTATAAAATGTTGTCAAAAGTTTTTAAATAAAATGTAGATTTTATAGTTGAAAATGTGAACAAATATATCACTTTATGAAAGTATGCGCCATGAAGATTCCAATGATGTATTTGGATCAAAATAACAGTTATTTTCCTTCTCTGGTATAAATGT
>MINK01002540.1:0-16297 GCA_001735545.1 Phormia regina
TCAATGAAAAAATTGTAAAACAGCTTTTCTTACAAGTATACTTTCTAATTATACTATGCTTTTCTGTTATTACGTTTTTCTCCTCCCTTTTTATCATAGTATAATTAGAAAGTATACTCGTAAAAACAGCTGTTTTACAATTTTTTCATTGACTTAACTCGCGCCACTGTCAAATTGTTTTTGTATTCCCATGTAAAATTTTTTCGTGAGTATTTTAGTTTTCCTCTCTTTTATTCTCTCATTTTCTGTTCATATCATTTTGACATTGTACACGGTAGTTTTACACTAACAAAATACAAGGAATTGTTGTTTTTGTAGATGTGCGAGTACTTTGTTATTATACTATGCTTTTTATTATATGAATTGTTTTTGTTTTTTGAAACAAACATGGAGGAATGTCAAAATTAACGTTGACATATCAGATTACAATACAAAAACAAAATACATTGAATTTTTGTTGGTATTGTAGTTGTTGTAGAGTTGTTGTTACCTTCTTAATCTACCTTGGTATACTCGTAAGAACAGCTGTTTTACAATTTTTTCATCGACGCACCTCGCGTTACTGTCAAATTGTTTTTGTATTCTAATGTAAATTTTTTTCGTGAGCATTTTACTATTCCTCTCATTTATTCTCTCATTCTCTGTTCATATCATTTTGACATTGTGAGGAGTAGTTTTACACTAACAAAATACAAGGAATTTTTGTTTTTGTAGATGTGCGAGTACTTTATAATTATGCTATGATTAACATCAAATTGAACGATCAACATTTCTCATTGACATGATGTTAGTGTTAATGTTAAATATTTTATGTTAAGTGAAAACGACTTTTATATAATAATTAATTTCTGCACATATTCTATATTGATCATATTTTGTAAAATGCCTTTGATAAGAATAATTTTCGGAACTAGAACGAAACCTCACCGCGAAAATGTCGTAAGTTCGGAAAACAAAACTTTATAGGTGAAGCATTTTTGTGTTTGCTAATGCATTGTTAGATGTATGAAAAATTTCAATTACGATCAAATTGGTTTCGGCATAAATCAGAAATGACATCAATGAAATTTTGACAGATGATGTTAATGATTCTATCAGAACACAAATTTTGAAAATGTCGGTTGCGATATTTTGGCGATCAGGGCTCGAGAGATCAATGATAATTCTTCATTTTTTTAGTTATTTATATTAAATATCGTTATCGCATGTTAAAAATAAGTAAATTTTTTTTACCAAATGTTGAAAAACAAAAAACAAACAAAATTGTCACAAAATTTTAAGCTTTATTGCGAAATTTTTAAATAAATTGTAGTTTTATAGTAAAAACATTTGAATACAATGTTATTATTATTAAAATTTGTTGCTGTAATTTTTTCTTTGACTTATAGTTGTTTTAATAAAAATTATGATTTGTCATAAAAATAATGGTTTGTCATAATTTTTATAAATTTAAAAATTATTTGAAAAGAATAAATAGAAAGTAATTGTGGTTTAAAAATTTATTTAAAAAATATGACTTTTCCGTACATGAAAAAGGACCTTCTCCAAAAACTTCCTACAGTTAATATTAAAAATAAAAAAATAACACGATATAAAAATATATTTGTTCGCTTAGATAGATTATATAGTCTCTAAGATTTAATATATACTCTGCTCAAGGTCCATTGGAAGTATTTAAAGAAACTTCCTCAATAATTGTACATATTTTTTCTCTTTTTATAAAAGAAACAATTCATAATTTTGTATAACAAATTCAACTGGATGCCTTTCTAAGAAAATAAATTAAAACTGCTAAATTTTATAGAAAATATAAAATATAGAAAAAATTTATATTCTTATTTATTTATTCAAGTAATATAACATAGAATAGAACTAGAAGTTTATGTGTGAGCAACGCATATTACTAAATTTTCAAAAAATTTACTCATTTTTTTGAAAACACAAAAACAAAATATATTTATTTGACTACATGTATTTTGTTCTTGTATGAATTAGGTTTTCTTCTCTCACATAAATATCTAGTTGTTAATCTATGTAATATAAAGTCTGAAGGCTTAATTTAAGCATTTACGAAAAGGTAAAAAAAATAATAATAATTTAAAAGATAAAAATGCAATTAATTTTTTTTAATTATCAAAATTTTATTTAGTTCTTTTAACATAAAAAATAAGAAACGGAACAAATAAAAAGAGATTATGGTTATTTTAACTATTGGCTCATATTAAGTACAGACATATCGGCACTGGAGTCTGCTATGTGATAGGAAGTATCTTCGACAACATCTAAATCATCATCACAATACATTTTGCGCATGCGCTCTTTGTAACTAAAAATAAAAAAAATTAATCATTTTTAAAATAAATAATACTTTTTTTTTTAAATAGTAAACACAAAAAAATTTAAGCAAAAGCATCTAAATAACAAAAACAATTTTGTTTCCTAATTCTGTTTCTTATTGTACTCATTATGCGCATTGTATGTAAATTCATTTTGTGTCTTTCAGCCACCTGATTGAATTTTGTTGTGTGGCTACTACTCCATGTTCGTGCGGATAATAGCTCTTGTTCATGTTGCTTTTAGCACATGTTCGAGCGTCCACTAGCCTCTGTCGTTTTTTATCAGCACCAAGCATTTTAAATAAGCAACTTTGAAAACTTTTTGCTTTTTTGAAGATAGTATTTTTTTCTAGGAAAATTATGAGAAACATTTGTGTTATTGCTTTTTTGTAGATATTTATTTTTGCTGCTGGTTGCTTAAAAAGCATGTGGCAATAAATTATAATAATTAAAAAAGATGAATGGATTTTTGAACAAAATTAAAAGCATAACGACTGGAGCTGTTGCTAGAAAATTTGAAATTTGTAGAAATAGTAGCAAAATCCAATTTAAAAAAGCTTTAGCAAACCAAAGCTTTTAAACGCTGGTAGAAAATTTTCAAGAATTCTTAAAAACTAAAATAGTTAGTTCGTAAATATTTTAATTCAAATCATTGTTTATGTTTATGTAAAACAAACACCGACAACTCATAACTAAGAACAAGTAAAAGTTAAAAATTTTAATTATAATCACAATCTAAGATAATTATCACTCAAAAAACCTTACAAAGATAAATTTTCAGGGCGGATTTTTTTAGCCCTCTATTATAATGTTGTCTTTGATTTTAAATGTAATATGCACTTACATTTCACTATCTGGATTGTTTTCCTGATTACGGCATTTTTCCAATTTCTTTTCAATAGCTTTAACTTTATCTCTAGGAGGAATTTCATATTGTTTAACCATTAAACGTATTTCTAAAGAAAAACAAAACCAAATGCAATAAAAAAAATTCTTAACAATTGAAAAAGATTCTCACTTCTTATGGCCTCTATTAAAGCAGGTAATTTTTCTCTGGCACCATTTAGTAAATTATCTGTTACATAGCTATCCAAATTTTCTTGCTCACGACCAGCAGCATGTAATATAGCAGCCAAGGCAATTTGGGAGGGTGCATACAACAGGCAGGCATCGGTAAAAAAGGTTTTCTCAATAAAACTATCAATATGGGGACGCAAACGTTCAGGATTTGGCATTTTACTGCGAGTCTAAAAGGAAGAATGGTAAAACATTCGATTATCCTTACTTTTACTATAACATTAAATTCTTTACTTTAATGTCTATTAGAAAACCCTCTATAGGGCGATAGGGGTTATGTACAGTTAAATAATAATTAAGGTGTTGCATTAATAACAGTTCATTAGACAATATAATGTCCATAGCTTTGTTGCGATCTCCTTTTATGTTGCTAACAAATTGACCAATTGAAACATTAAATTCTTCCACTTTGCAAGCCAAATAAACCACTGTAGCTCTAGAAAAATTAAAAGAAAAAATAATAAGTCACATTTTTATTTTTCAAACAAAACTTACAAAATTTCCTTTGGATGATAATCCATTGTAGAATTGTGTAAATAAAATCTTTTAAAGTAATGGAATGCTGTGCCCACTACACATTTTGGCATCATGGGTTCAAAACGCCGGCAAAAATCATTTAAATATATTTCATATTGTTTAATTAGCAAACGTTCTTCTGAGGCATCCAAAAAATATTCCAAACGTTGTTGTTCCTATAGCGAAAGAATTATTTAAAAAACATTAATTTAATGTTTAAAAATACATATCTATTGTATATAAAACTTTACATCCATGTCTTGGCCGTGAGTTTCCATAAATTTTATATTTTGTTTTTGTCGCAATTCATTTAATTGATCTATATTACTAAAGGTCCAAACTTTTTTCTGTGAACTTAGAGGATACATGTTGTTGCTTCTTTATATTGATCTTAGATATTCTTATACAAAAATATCGCAAATTTGTCAAAAGTAAAAACACAAAAATAATTTGCAATAAATTTTGTTTGTTTATATTTGTTTTAAATAATCGTGAAGTTGGCTGCAGTTTTGAGCAATATGGAGATGTTAAACTAAATGCTTGTCAAGCATTTATCATGAAATACAACACTGTGTTTATTATTTTTTTCGAACATAAAATTATGACATGCAAAATATTAATTCCTACACATTTTATTTAAATTTATGTAGAAACTTTAGGATTTATGTAAAACTTTTATCTTTATTTAATAATTTACAAAATAACATTTGTTTTTATATGCTTGTCATGAGAAATCATTAGTTTTTAACATTAATTTAGGGTGTGTTAATAATTTCTATAAATTTTATTAGTTTATACAACTCCGAAAATTTTTTTGTTTTGTCATTGTACGAACGAACATTCGTCTTCGTGGTACTGTATTGTACGCCATTACACACAGTGAAAAACGTGTCCCTGTGAAAAACTCGTGTCGTTGCACAATAAAATAAAGAATTTTTACGCAAAATTCATAGAAAATTTAAAGAAATTTCTAAAATTCGTTGCAATTGAATGCCGCGCATATAATTTTTATATAAAATAATGAATTTTTATGTGAATTAAATGGAAAATTTAATGTGAAAAAAAGTATGAATTCATATGAGAACAATCGATTTTTTCGCTGAAAAAAATTTTCTATCGTTCGTTGTCTTTTGGGTAGAAGAAAAAAAAAACGAATGAAATCGTGAAATGAATAATGACCCTCTCGCTCTGGCCTTAAGCCAGTAAAGGCTAGATTAGAAAGAGTAGAAAATAGAGTGAAGTTTAGTGTTAAGAAGAAGCATAATGTTGAGTGTAAAAGAAGAAGAAATGCGCGCGCCTTTTGTTGAAAAAGTTTAAAAGTGTGTGAGTGCGAATAAAAAGAATTTTCGGAGTAATGGAAGAGTGAATACATAATATATATCAGTAAAGGGTATTTGCTTAAGAGTGAAGAGTTTGCCCTGACAGATGTTCGAAAATTCGGTATATAAGCGAGATGTATATAGTTATGTGACATAATTGCTATCCTTGTTTTTTTTTAACGAAGTTATTAGTTCGTTTTTGGCCGCCATTACGGCGTATATCAACTAACCACGCTATCTGCGAAAAAACCAAACATTTAGAAGTTAATTTATTAAATATTATTAAAAATATTGTAAATAATTAAAAGAGAGTTTTAAAAAAAGTAATACAAATTAAAATTGAATTGTTTTTGTGCAAAAAGTTTTTAATTGAATTATATCTGTAGAAAATAGATTAAAATAAACATTTTTGCATTGTGTTTTTTATGCAAAAAAAAAAAGTGACCAAGAAAAATTTCAATTCGCCGTAAAAATATTGTTTGTGTCATTTCGCCTTAATACACAAAATTTTGTTTACCTCTTGATTCTTTAAGCCATTTTAAAAGTGTTTTGTTGTTTAAATTGAATTTGAAGAAAATTATATATGACAATTTATTTAAATAAAGTGAAAATTATTAAAAATTTTGTAATTCGCGAATGGCAAAATATTTTTATACAAAACGCGCCATTTCTTACTCAGTTTCTTTGTACTCTCTTCTTTCGATGCTCAACCCCCTTGTTTATTTATGCATTTTAATATTGTTGTTGTAAATGTTTATGTGCATTTTTTTGATTATTTATTATTATTTTTTTGACAGATAATAGCGTGGCAAATTGTCATTAATAGAAAAAAAGAAGAAAGCAAACAGAATTCGCCTAAAATCGGAATAAAACAAAATTTCATTGCTCGAAAAAAGGAATAAACATAATAATAAATGTAAACGAAAAAACAAAAGAACGGATAAATCAACAAAAAGAAACAAAGAGCAAAATAAAAATTGTGTATTAAAAAGTATAAATATAATAATAAATAAATAAAAATTGTAATTCATTTGTGTAAAAATAATTAAAGAAATAAGTAAAACGGGGAATCATGGTTTTAACAAAAAATGCAGTTTAATGTTGCAAATCTCCAACTGCCATTGCTGCTGCTGCCATTGTTGCTGTTGTTCTAACACATTTGAATCGAAACTATGAAATGTATACAAATGTTGTTGTTTATGATTGTAATTATGAAAATTTATTTAAGTTTTTCGATTTCAATTTGAAAAATGTCGTCGTCTCATAGCCCACTCGATTTGTTATTGTTGCTTCCTTTGCAAAAAAGTAGTAGTTGTAATTGCCAATACACATTAATAAGAAATAATACGAATTATTATAATAACAACATAAATATTAGTTATAAAAATTACAACAACATTAAAAACATCAATAAGCCAGAGAATATTTTGTTGTGGGTCCTGGTGGTTCCACTACTGATCTCTACAACACCAACAACAATAAAAACAACTTTAACAAAAGCAAAACAAAATTCATCCCCTACAAGACAAGAAGATCCTGCAAAACAAATTGAAACGTCATTATCGACAACTGTCAATAGAGTGAATACAATTACGACGACGAGGAGTATAGGCGTCCAAAAAAGAAAGAGCCTAAAGCTCTTATTAAGAACCTTAACGGGTTTCTTAATATTGCAGTTAATTTTGTTAAATTTTATTCATCTTCAAAGACTACTACTACTCCAGAAAGTCATACAATTAAGGCTCTTCGAGGTTTTCAACAGCCTAAGTAAAAAGGATTTAGTGTTAGATCAAATTTCTAATACACGGTGGTGGTGCAGTTTTCGTGTTCACCCCACTAAATCGTCATTTAAAAGAATACTAAAAAAAAGCAGCAGTGCTGCTTATTTTTCAACACAACAAGAGGAGGCTTCTAAATCCAGATTATTGTCCAGAACCTCAACTCCCAGGAATTTGTTCATAAAAGGCTTTTTTTGTCCATCCACCACACCACTGCATTGTCATCAATATTATTTAAGTTTTTTATTACAAGGATAAGTTCTGTTTTAATTGCTTTCCACGCACCTTAATTGTATAGTATCCAACATCTTTAATAGAAAGAAGAAGAGAATCAAAAGAGTTATCATTTAGTTCCCGTATTCTACATTTTTGTTTATACACACACACACACAAATATTAAAAGAAAGCCAAATTTAGTTTGTAAAATAAAAAATAAACAAATAAAATAACTGCAGCAGCATCATGTCGAAATTATCATTTAGGGCACGAGCCCTTGATCCCTCCAAACAAATGCCAATTTATTTGGCTGAGGAGTTGCCCGATTTGCCAGAGTATTCGGCCATCAATCGTGCTGTACCACAGATGCCCAGTGGTATGGAAAAAGAGGAAGAGTCGGTGAGTTTATTTTTATATTTTCAACATATATGTAAATTAAATACTTTCATTAACAAATGTTTTTACTGATCTTAGTAATCAGTTTAATCGTATATTAAAAATCATGTTATGAGATGATTTTAGAAATCGTATATATTTTTTTTACTTCTTGACTAATATAAAAATTGAGTCTAAATGTTAAAATATTGATATCAAGGACGGACATTGCCATTCTGCCAAAAAATACAATTGTTGATAAACATTTTTCTTCAAAACGAATAACAGATTCTTGTAATCCGCAAAGACGATAAATTAAATAAACTTATTATTGCGCAAAAATAAGCATCTATATCACCAAAAACCATTTCTGTAGACATTACCAAAAAATAATATACAATTTGAATACAAATACGAACGTTACCATACAAGTTCAAAACCGAAGTTCAATTTTTTAAAGTTCGAATAAATCGAACCAAACCTCTAACTTTTTGTATGAGGGCTCTGCAACGATAAAATAAGTGCTTACAATTCAGTGAATTCAATAAACCCAATGGATATTTTAAATTTAGAAGGAAAAATATATTTTTTTATTATCTGGAATAATATATTTTGAATAACTGAATAACAGCTTAATTGAATTTTCTGTTAAGAATTTTTTTCGGAATGGGTGCACTTATTCTATGTATTTTTTAGTATTAAGATTTAATTATAATTATGTCTGAGTTGTCCAAAATTTATTAAATTGTGTTATTTGGAAAAAGTTTACATATAAATATAGTACATACATTAAAAACTATCAATTTTTTAAGCATGTCTTTTTCACTTTTATGGAAGTTATTAATAATATTAATGTTATTTGGAGTAGAAAATTAAAAAAATAAAAATAAAAAATTATGAATCGAAAATGACTTTTTCCCAAACTGAAATAAATAAAAATGGTCAAAATAAATTATATTAGCAATTAATGGAGATTTTCCAAGAAAAAGCTCTCAGAAAATAATGTTTAGAAATTTGCACAAATTTGATATCATGTCCAGCTAATTTTTTTACATTATGGTATCCAAAATTGGATAAAATAAGTTATTCAATACCTTATATTTTATAAAGATGTTAAATATTACTGTAAAATATACTGCTAGCAAAATGGCCCAAAATAACATCGTGAATATTCGAACGTGATAAAAGTCTTTTTGATATAAAAAAAAGCGGGAATATAGCATAGTACTGGCAAATTCTATACTTTTTCATTTAAGTACTCGATACTTAAAGGACTTATTAATCTAAAACATTATATTTAATAAATGTTCCTTTATTAAAATTAGAACAAATTTTATAAATTTGTTTATATAAAACACAAAATAAATAAAAAAAAAATTAGAAATCTATAATCTATTAACCAATTCACATCCCCATTATTGTGTTCATTGTTAAAGTTTTATATGAAGAAAACAATTTTTTAAAAATAATACACTTTGTGAATATGTGTGTTATTTTCGAATGAATTGTTATATTATTATGAAAAATGTCAAAAGTAATTAAAGTAATTTTATTTAATTATTATTTTTTTTTAATAAAAAATGTTGAATAAAATCTTGCTTTATGAAAATGAGCACTTTTCCATTTATAACATCCATCTTAAAGTATACCAATCGATTCAGACTAATTTTTAATGATGTACTGTCGTATGTAAGGCAGCTTGCACTGCTAGCTTGTTATCTGTGTATGTAAAACTTGAGCGTAAAGAACGTGTTTTAATTTTAAAGATAATTTGATCAAATTTTCGAAAATGTGATTATTTTGGTAATTGGTTATGCAAGGTCCATTGCATGACTCTGGAACAGTGTGTTTTTGGTGAAACATTTTGCAATACAAAAATTTAATAAAAGAATTATTTTTTAATAATTTTACAAAAACAATTTTTAACAGAATTCATAAACATAGGTTTCACAATGTTACAAATGTTATTTTAAAGTTTCATATATATTTAAAAAAAATTAAAAATGTGTTATTTTAAATAACATATAACTCAAGAATTCTAATAATATACTTTGTGAATTAGGTATATATTTTTCGTATGTTAATAAATTTTACAAAAAATTTTTCAATTTTTTATTTCGACCATGATGAAAAAAAAAAAACTATTGATGAAAATAATTATTATTTTTGGTATATTAAAGACTGTTTTCCGACTGAAATAAAAATAAAAAGATTGTTTCTTTAGTATAAAAATCCAGACTCTGTTTAAAAGTTAACTATGATTTTTAATTTATTTAATGCTAAGTTTAAAACTGATAAGATATAAACTTTAATTTATTTGTGCGACTTTATTATTATTGAGTGTATTACCATACATATTTCGAAATGATATATTAAGTGTAGGTTATGGCTAACAATAAATAATTTAATAATATTCCATTGCATCCTCTAATCATATTCGATATTTAATTTTTTAGGAGCATCATTTGCAAAGAGCAATATGTACGGGTCTTATTATACCAACGCCAGAAGTCTATACCACCGAACAAGATTTCTATGATAGAAATTATCCACCCAATTATCGTATGCCGCGACAATTGATACATATGCAGCGTAAGTTAATTCTAAGTCATTAGCAATCAGATATCATAATATTAATACATAAATTCTTTAATTGATTTTATAAATTAGCGCTTGGTTTAGAACAAGATGTTCCCGAATATGATATGGATAGTGAGGATGAGTTATGGATAAATCAACAACGAAAACGTCTCGATCTAACACCATTAAAATTTGAACAAATGATGGATCGGTTAGAGAAGAGTTCGGGCCAGACAGTGGTTACACTAAACGAGGCCAAAGCGCTCCTCAAACAGGACGATGAGGTCAGCATAGCAGTGTATGACTACTGGCTGAACAAACGCCTGAAAATGGTAAAAAAGTGGAATCTAATTGTTAATTTACTTTTTTGTTTTTTCTTATATATCAATATAAATATACATGAGAAATATTTAAAATTTCATAATCTTTTCAAAATGTTCAGCAACATCCATTGATATTGTCAGTGAAAACTGAAAATCGGCCGGGAGCCTCATCAAATAATCCGTACTTAGCTTTTCGCAGGCGCACAGAAAAAATGCAAACGCGAAAAAATCGTAAAAATGATGAGACTTCCTATGAGAAGATGCTCAAGTTGAGGTAAACATTATTTAATAATTATGAAATCTAGAAAATTTTAAAATTTTTTAATATAATTTTTTAATAAAGGAGGGATTTACAAAGAGCCACAACTGTTTTAGAAATGGTTAAGAGACGTGAGAAAACCAAGCGGGAACAACTGCATTTGTCCATAGAAATCTTTGAGAAGCGTGTGCAACTTAAAGACTTTAGCGGAGCTTTGCTATCAGAGCTCAGTGCTACACTTAAAAATGCTAGGTTTGTATTAAATATGAATTATGTGTTTTAATATTTCTATAGATTTGTCTATTGTATATTTTACAGACCTGCCTTTGCTCCATTGTATGCTAATCAATACTCGCATCATTCATCCTCTTCGGGAGCTACACCCACGGCCGTGGTACCAAGTGTAGCATCTTCGGCAGGCGGTTTAAATAATGTAATGGGTACGACAAATATGCTTACAACAGGTTCAGCAGGTAATGTAACAACTCCAGGTGGTCATATGTATTCATCAGCATCACCGTTCCTGAATTCAGCGAATCTTGCTATGGGTATAGAACACCTTCAAAATTCAATAAGATATTTACGTTCTATTTTGGTTTTATAAATATTAATCATATTTTTATTTTTTTCACTTAAAATAAAAACAGATGGATTAAACTCGGGTAGTCGCAAAGAGAAACGACAGTATAAGAAACGCAAGCATAAAGTACCGCGTGATAAGCAACAACTACATCAACAGCAACAACAACATTTACAACAGCAACAACAGTATTTAGCTGGCATTGGTGTTATACCAGCGTCAGCAACCACGGGAGCTGTTTTAGGTGGAAATGCTGCTGGTGGTGTTGGTGGTCTGACTGGTACTGCAACGCATCCACATCTGCCACATCATTTGCATCACCTGCATCGTCAAAGTTCATCGCCAGCGCCAAATGAATCAAATATTGAGACCGAGGAGGAAGATTTAGCGCACAAAATTGGTTCAGAAAGTGAGGAAGAGGCTCCATTTGCATTTAGAAGAAAACAAGGCTGCGATTATTTAAGGGTAAGTATCTTGAACCAAGTTTATCTGAAGTTATAATTTTATCATAAAATTTTCACACAGACAAGAACCCATACTGGCAACTGGCCTTGGGAACCTAAAGAGGATTATGGCTTTGGCGACTCTAAATATCGTTACACACTCACCTCTATCAGGCATCCAAGGTTTGTTGTTTTTACTCTTTGGATTTATCTTTTATATTTGTATTTAAACAATGTTCTACTACACGTTTAATTATGTTTAGACCTCGTTGTATTGGTTTTGCTCGAAGACGTATGGGTCGAGGTGGACGGGTACTGCTCGATCGTGTAGCTACGAATTTCGATGAGTTCTGGTCTCAACTCGATTATACAATTCTCGAGACAAAAATACCCGATTCCACAACCACCACCTCCGATTCAACAACGACTAATAAGAATACAACAAAACCCGCCTCACCACCCACGGTTGTTGATCTGTTGCCTCCAGCAAATATTGCAGCCAACAATGTTTCTGTTGCTGGCACATTGGCAGCGTCAACAGCTAATACAGTGACAACCACAACATTTGTAAATAATGCAAATACACCCGCCATAACAATTAAGAAAGAAATCACTGATGTCATAGATCACAGTCATACCAGCGCCGAAACAAAATCATTGGAAAACGTTTCAAACAAAGATAATGAAGTAGAAGATATGGAAGGCATGGGAAGATGTGAATATGAATATTCAGAGGAAGATGATGATTTGGAAGACGAATTTGGTCTGCATATACAAAGGGATCGAAGTTATCACTCTTGTATATCGATGGCCAGAAGACGTCGACGTCGTAGAAGGCAGCAACTACAACAAATGGAGAAATCGAAACGCAGTAAAATCAATTCAACACAGCAACAGAAAAATGTGGAATTGGTTACTCGTAAATTGTTGTACAAATTGTCACAATCGTGGGCCGCAGCAGAGTTTGGTGGTCCAATTGAACGTGTAAATAATTTATTAAGCCATCATCAAACAGCGGCCGCCACCTCACCCTGTAGCATAGAAATAAAACAAGAGAAGGTTAATGGTTTAAATAAAGAAGAACCAACATTAAAAGCATCCAGCAATTGGCCAAATCATCGTTGTTCTCCTGCCATGTCAATAGAAAACAAATTTAATAATAACTCCTCATTCATTTCCTCCTTTTCATCGTCATCGACACCAGTGTGTCCAAATGTTGTTGGCAATATTAACAACAACAATAGTAGTAGTAATGTTAATAAAAACATTAGTAATGGTAGAAGTAGTAGTTGTAGTTTAAGTGACAAAACTAATGTGATAAAAACCGAAGTCCATGATGTGGAAAACGACGAAACAAACATCGTAGGGCCATCTTTGGCTACAACTGGAGATTCGGGGGTGACAAGGATAATAAAACAAGAACTCATAGACACTTCGGCGGCCTCCATAGGCTCGGCAGACGATTCAAATGAACCACTCAGCAGTATACAAAAATTAAACACTACATCGGCTGCCGATATAATGGAGGACGAAGAAAATGTTAACTTGGCTCAATTGAGTAATCTTATTAAGATTAAAAAAGAAGTAGTGGATGAAGCAGACAAGGATGTTTTGAGACGAAATAATCGAAGCCATCATTTGTTCTCATCATCTCAAGCAGGAAGTGATGAAGATGACGACGAAGAAGTGTCCTGTTACAATCAAATGGCCGATGTTATTAGAGTGAAAAATATGAAGCGTCAAAGATCGACACCATATTCAAGTGTGGGCTTAAAGGGTGTTAATATTTTAATAGAAGACATAGCACAGGCGGACGATGATGAATTGTCTATGCTGGGTGGTCTGTCGCCAACTTCATCACAACGTTTGGATATTTGCAATGAGCTGTTGTCCGAAATACGTCGCGACTGGTTACACTTTCGTCCAAAAACACCCACAGAAACCGAAAAGGAAGAGGAGAGCTATTGGGGTTTAAATATGGACTACAAATTAAGCTCACCCCTAGTAGATTGGTCACAAAACACTCCTATAGCTGTAGAAATGGTTCCAGAAGCATTAGAGAATGAGAACCAGAAGTCGTCGTCGTTATGGAAAGATGATTCAGATAATGCCACAGCATTTATTAGTTCAGCTTTTAAGTACGAAGATTTAGAAGCCGATACCCAATTGTTACAAAATTCCTATTTGTCTGACTTGACACGAGGTAGCAGTAAAAGTCCGGAAACAAATAATAGTGCTTGTTTGGATCTGAATTTCAGTGGTGATTCATTGAATGATATTAATCTGCTTGGTGATGGAGATGATGCCGATATGTTGGACAATATTCTGCAAGAGGTTCAAATCGATGATATTAAGACTTTAAATCAAGCCACAAACTTTTGGAATGGCATATTGGACGGCGAGAATGTTGATGCTGAGGTCGATGGTGATGTTGAAGTTGCAGCCGGGCTGCTCGACGGCATCGATGATACGAAAAAAGGTGATAGATCAATGGGTGACAAAAAGGTTACCAAATTAAAAGGTGGTAAAAAATCATGCGCCCTTTTAGCTCCCGTAGGTAGTTCCACATTTAACTGTTCGCCCCTAGAAAAAGAAATTGTAACAGATGAGACGTTCTTTAAGAAAGAAGAACCCAAAACAGAGCCAGAAGAAGTTGAAGAAGAGGTGGCGATAAAATCTGAACCAATGGATGTGACGAAAACAAAAGCCGATGATGTTGGAGGTGTTATTAATGCAAGTATGACAAATGTACAACAACCTCAGTTAACACCAATCACTCCACTGGTAATGACATCGACGGTTAATACAGTTAATTTAAATTCTCATCGTGAAGTTATTCAGGTGGAACAACAACAACAGCGGCAACAACCATTGATAATTACACCAACATTGCAGCAGCAGCAGCCGCAGCAACATACACATCAACCTCAACATTTAGTTGCTCATTCCACACCAGTACAAGTAATTGGAAATGCTATTTCATTAAATCAAACTGATTCTATAACCGTACAACAACAAACACAACAACATCAGTTACACACAACAACATCTACTACATCTAATCATCCCTCTGTGGTAGCTCCTACTCAGCACCAAACACAACAACAGCCACAGCAGCAACAACTTACCACAATTCAAGTTTTACAACAACCGACCGCCCAACAAATTCGTAACGTTACCGTACAACAACTACATCAATTGCAGTTGCAACAGCAACAACAACGTAAGTTACAACTACAACAGCAACAACAAAAACTGCTGCTTCAACGGGATCTGGTTAATACTTCTAATGCATCTGTTATAGCCCAGTACGTACCAACATCATCTACCACAACACCAGCCACAATAATGCGCCAACCAACTCTAACCCCCATTGGAGCATCATCTATGAATAGTACTGGCGGACAAATGATTTACACAACAACATCTTCAGGTGATGTTATAGCAGCCGGATCACAAAAAATATATCTTCAGAAAGCTCCTGTGTCTGTTTCTTCAAGTACTCAAGGTGTAAATATAATTAATACCAGTAGTGGTCAACAATTAACAGTACAAAATATAGCCGGTGTTCAACATATAAGTTCGGCAGCAGGTGGTAATGGATCGACATCGACGGGTCCATTAATCGTTACGACTTCAGCTCGTAATGCAGTGCAACAGTTGGCTCAACAACAGCAACAGCAACTGGTCGGTCAGTCGACACAGCAAATCGTTTGGCGACAAATCGGTTCAACAAATGTTACAACAACACCAGCCGGCATGTTAACGGGCAACGCAAATACGGACGGCTCAGTGGCAGGAACGGGCAATAAAATTGTTTGGACTAGTCGACCGGCACAGAAGAGGCAGCTAAATGGTCCCGAGAGTACAGGTGAGTTTATATAGTAATTACCGAATGAAGTATTAGTTTAGTAAAAATTGAATGCCGTGAAGAATTTTGAATTATTTATACTCATATAACTATTTTTAATTAAAGTAGTTAAACTTTTTTTATCGTTGTATCGTCGTTGAAAGTCACAAAAATATTTTTCAAACTAAATTCTTGAAAGCAAAGGCAAATTAATGATTACCATGATGTTAAGTAACCACTTTATAATTAAAATTTTAAAACACGACTAATTGTTTAAATGTGGAAAATAATTCACATAAAAATATATATTTCAATTTGGATTTCAAATTTTCAAAAAAAAAAAAAAAAAAAAAAAAAAAAGAGAAAAAGGTATAGCCGTTCAAGCCCGACCATATAATACCCCACAACATTGCCTATGTGAACAAAAATTCGGGAAGGACTTACTTGTAAGTGAAAAATGTAAAATATTAATACAGAATATTAATTCGATACTATGATTCACTTGTATTTATGCTCTTTTTGATGGTTCCCGAAATTGGTTCTTATGTGGGAGCTATCGTCAATTATGGACCAATCTTCATGAAATTTTGCACTGTCAATTATACTTATAAAAATGTTATATGTGTCGAATATTAAATTAATATC